>JAJGOT010000093.1:0-17500 GCA_022457155.1 Cladopsammia gracilis | reverse complement strand
GGTTTTGCATAAAGTAAATAAAAGTTTAGCATACATCATGTAAATTGTCAGTTGGGGACAATTAGGCAATAATGAGGCCCTGTTAGGTAATTCATCAGAGCAGTCAGTGTTTAAAGGCTGTGACGCTTGTCAGAACCTACAACTAACAGGGCCTCAATAATGTCCCAATGGACATTATTGAAGAGGAAATCAAGTTTATATTATAATAAATAGATCTGTTGTAGGAACAAAATTAACAATGTACAGTACCAACCTTCCTATAAATGAGCGATCCTGCTGCAATCCTCAAATGTAAACCATGTCTCTGGTTCTTAAAAAAATTGGGAGCATGGAATGCTCCTTCAGTAAGGGCAACAACTGAAAGAAGTGCGGCAGTGATGTAGGCATTAGTTTTACTTATACCAGGCACAGGGGTAAAGTAACTTAGCAGTCTGCCAATCAGCAAGGGGGCCATAATTTTCAGTCCTTCCTGCAAAAAATGGAGAGCTATCTTCAATTTGTTAGTATCAAATTTGAAAATTCTCATTTACAGTGTGACTTCTTGAACAGGCCACTTAGGAAGAAAATTGACCAATCACATTGTAAATCAAGAGAAAAGGATGGCAAACTTTTGAATCATAAACGTAACAATAACGTTGATGATACAAACTCCAGATACTAAAACTTGAACTGCATTTGATTTCTTTGAAGCATTCATCAAGTTATATTCTGGTAAATTAATTCTACTGTATTTCCACAGTCATGTTCTGGTCATTATACTCAAATACAAATATTAATGATAAGCATCAGTTTGCTGTACATAATACTAAGTTAGGGTTTTTGTTAGAGCAGGGACACCAGGACCTTTACTCGGCTATTCAATTCCTGTCCCGGCTATTTCTCAGGAAATTATGCTAAGATATTTGAATAAAGAACTGCTAAAGTTGATAGGCTATTTGATCTTTATTAATTACGAGTGAAATAAAACTGTACTTCGTTACTAATGCCTCTTTTATAGCAGTTAAAAGAAAAACCTAAATTGGTCAGAAATGGCCTGAAATACACACTTTTGGGCCTCAAAATTTCAAAAGGTTCTGCAGGAGGCCCCCCATACCTCCTTCCCCAGGAGGGGGAGGTGGGAGCCATCTCCCTCCCACACTAACCCCGAATTGGGACTGAGTGCCAATAAATGGTCCCTCACAGTTTGATCCCTGTTATTGCAAACCTTAAAGTGTATATGACAGTTATTTTTGTTTATTTGCTTGATCGAATCTACATGATGTCCTGATAAGAAAACGGAAACAAATTTTTCCATATCGATTTTCCTTCTCCGCGTTTTAGCCGTCTAAACACGTTAAATTTCACTTCCGGTGTTTTACAAAACCGCGCAAGAAGAAAGACTGGAAATAGTCCGCTATGACGTCAATACGGGAATGCCAGTGTCGCGGTTTCTCTGTTCCTCCGTTTTTTGGTGCGTGTTGCTACAACCATAGACAACACACCTTGATAGAACCATGTTTCTTCCTCAGGGCGCACCAAAAAATGTAAGGAACCAAGAAACCTCGACACTGGCATTCCCTTATTGACGTCACAGCGGACTATTTCCAGTCTTTCTCCTTGCGCGGTTTTGTAACACACCGGAAGTGAAATTTCACGTGGTTAGACGGCTAAAACGCGGAGAAGGAAAATCGATATCGAAATTTTTTTCCATTTTCTTATCAGGACATCATGTAGATTCGATCAAGCAAATAAAAAAATCACTGTCATACACACTTTAACAAAAACCCTGTAAGTATTATGTTATTAGTTGTTGTAGTAATTACATGTACCTCTACTAAAGGAAAAGCTGCCATGATGACAAAATAGTGAAATCCTAAGAATTTAATGAAAGCATTTCTAAGCTTTGGTCTTCTGTTTTTCCTCTGGGCTTCTTTAAATTCTTTGTTCCACAAACTGGTAATGAAAAAAACATATGTTTTGATCAACAGAGATTTATTAAGGATTCATGAGTTCAATAATATAGACTATAATTATATTATATTATAAAAATCAAATTATGAATATACATGTAACCTGGTTATAGTATGAAACAGCAAGGGTTGACAGGCTGCACAATCTCTACCTTTTATATTTTTGGCAGGCCCTGCATGACCTTTATCTCATGATTTAAATGCAGTTTGCCCTGTCTATAGGTTTTTAATGGGTATACATTTAGTTTGTTTTGGAGGATTTTAGTGTTGACTGGAGTCAGTGAAGCGGTAAACTATAATTGCCAGTGGAGGCAATATCAATATTGAGATATAGACTCAAACAACTCGCTACATTCGCTTAATGAGCACAGTGTTTTTTTTTTTTTTTTTTCATCCTGTGGATGCTTGTTGGTACTTCTCCAGTTGTATTTATTTATTATTTTTGTTTTAGAAACTACAATCTTCGTCACATTTTGTTGGGACACCTCAGCAGTGCTGGAAATAATTTTTCTTGCTTCGAAGGACGTGTCCTTTCAAACCTCACTTTTGATCGGACATTTTACAAAATTGGTCGGACATCCTCAATTTTGGATTTTTCCTGAGACACAATCAGTAAGCATACACAACGTGCTATAAGAAGTTTTGCAATGCATTGTAGGGCGATTTAAAACACAGGTAGCCCAAGCTCAAGTGATGTTTACACGTTGTGATTTAAATGTCTGTTGCATTATAGCGAAATTATGAGGATTTGTATGGGGAAAATTCACTTCGAATTTGAGCGTAAAATTAGGAACGATATTTGAATAAAGCTGGCTCACCTGAACTTCTTTGTGTGTTTACTTGTGTCTTGAGTGATTTTGGGGTCGATTTGAGGCGATTCCAGCGAGTTTAAGTTCAACTGTTTCTTCCTCCCTAAAAGAGAGACAAGGTACATGTAGGGTGCTCCGCTCATCGAGCCGATTGGATCCACCGAAGGAAATCGGCCGTAAATTTGCTCTAACGCCTCCAGTCGCCTCAAAATTCCACATAGACCATAGCCAATAGTTCTGCTTTCCATTCGTGATCTTTATCAGAGTTGCACATACACTGAGAGAGAATTAAAGGTCGCTAATCTCTGCAAACTTTCCCGTTTTGAGCCATCGGAAACGGCTTTATTCGTACTTCGCGTTTATCAAACCGTTGGAAGATAGCTTATTGACCCGGCCAAAGACTCAAATTACTCACACTCGGGGTGGGTGACAGTTCATTGCTCCCTTTGACAATCAGTCCCCTGAACCGTCAACTAAAACTTGCTGGAATCGCTTCGAATTGAACCAGAAACTACTCAAGATACAAGTAAACACACAAAGAAGTTCAGGTGAGTCAGTTTTATTCAAATATCGTTCCTAATTTTACGCTCAAATTCGAAGTGAATTTTCTCCATATAAATCCTTATAATTTCGCTATTATGCAACAGACGTTTAGTAAACATCATTTGAGCTTGGGCTACCTGTGTTTAAAATGACACGGCCTTTTCTGAATTTTCTCGAATCAAGAGAGATGTTTACAGCAAAATAAATTGTACAAACAGCGTAATTTCTTATTGTAATGTTTTTGGAATCAAATGTGATGAGTTAACAATACTTTCAAGGCAAAAGCTAAGTAATTTTTTAGCTATTTTGAAAAAATAGCTCATTAGTATGTTTGTATGTCTTGGGTTATGTCACGCCAATCAGATTGTCTCTAGTATTTACACCGTGTACTATGTCAGCCAATCAAATTCTCGCTCCTAAAATGGTATTACTGAAGGTCAAAGAAGGGCACTTCACAAGAATTGAAAATCAGCCATCTTGAATCTCCGCGATTGTTGCCTCAAACACTAAAAGTGTAAAGTTTTGAAAATTTGTTGGTTGGGAACTGTGCTCTAATCCCGACTAGCTTGCTAACATGGCAATATGAAGGACATTTATTCGGAAATACCGCCTATAATGTGCTCTATGCATGAATGGTAGAATGGTCTGCGGGGGGATGAGAAGTTAAAAAAAAATGTGGACTGCGGTTACGTTAATAGGTGAGCTTGTACTGAAGTAAGAAAGTATAGTTTTATTGCAAAAACGGCAAGCGGATCTCAAATAACGTGATGCGGAACATGAATTGTATGTTTCAAGCCCATTTCAAGCGATTACTATTTAAAATGGTATTTTTTGTCAGTCATGCTGTCTGCACGTGAAAATGTTGAACTTTGTCCTGATAGAAACTTGTCAGTGATGCATGGAGTTCAACAGAGAAAACGTAATGCAATTAATATACAATTTCCAGTATTTAAAACGTTTATCTTTCTTTGAATGTGTAGGTTATAAATAGTATGCCTCAAGCGATTACTATAAGCGAGTAGCGACTGTATTTTGTATGAGCAGTCACGTTGTGTGCACGTGCAAATGTTGAACTTTGTCCTTATAGAAACTGGTACGTGATGGAATTCAACATGTTTTCGAGAAAACGTAATGTAATTAATTAATTTTGTGCGTTTAAAAACGCCTTTTTAGAAAAATATTAGTTGCAATTTACTAGGAAACAAGCAAAATTAATTTTGGATGCGCTAAGTTTCTGATTTAAGACTTTTCTGGTCGACATTACAGAAAAGGTGTTGGCTCCAAATATGTTCGTGTAACTGATTCAATTAGCTTGCGGTTTTAAGTTGAAAACAATTTAATCTAATTAGTTTCTGTTTCTATTTGCACGACTTTTTTGTGAAGAATAAAAACGGTTGTTTAAATAATATTAGTTGCATTTTACTAGGAGACTACCAATATTCATTTTGCGTGCTTTTAGATTCTGTGAAAGATTTTTCTGGTTAGGTAAACGCTTTTTTCGTTTGTCTCACGATGGAGTCACTTTAAGATGTTGATCGTGACGTTTCGATTGCTATTACTGCTAGTCTTCATCAGGCGATGAGGTCGATTGGTTACGTGTCGCTTATGTAGCACGTTGGCTTGTTGCTATTGGTGCATTTCGATCCTGATTATTATTCACTACCAGTGTATATAGGAAACCTACTCATACTGATCAATACCTGGCCTATGATTCACACCATCCGCAGTCAGTTAAGCGTGGTATTGTGAAATGTCTGTATGACCGAGCCAAACACCTCATTACTAGACCATCAGTTATCTACAACGAAAAGAAACATTTGTCGTCGGTTCTTGTTTCTAACGGATATCCTTCCTCGTTTGTACAAAAAATCACAAAAACGAAAGGACCAACAACAAAGAAGGAATCCACGCAGGATTTTAAATCTACTGCAGTATTGCCCTATATCAAAGGTGTATTAGAGGTTCTTCGCCGCTGCCTACAACAACAAGGCGTACGCACTGTTTTCAAATCTGACACAACTCTCAGGTCACACTTAGTACGACCTAAGGACGTCCTCGACTCTAATAAACAGGACGGTATTGTCTACAAGATTCCTTGCGAATGCGGCAAAGTGTATATCGGAGAAACAGGGAGGTCTATGCGTGAAAGGATAAAAGAACACGATAGAGACATACGGCTTGCTCGTACTCAAACCTCCGCGGTTTCAGAACACGCTAACAAGACCGGGCATTTTTCTATTTGGGACGAGGTTAAGTTTATTGACCGTGACCCACGCTGGTACATCCGTAGAGTTAAAGAGGCCATCCACATAAGACTTCATCTTAATAACATCAACAGAGATAGTGGAATTGAAATTCCCGAAGCGTGGATGCCTACAATCAAGAAGCATAACAGCCGACCGATATCGAATCGGACCGGAGAGGGAACAACATCTTTTCGGAATAATAATCAGGATCGAAATGCACCAATAGCAACAAGCCAACGTGCTACATAAGCGACACGTAACCAATCGACCTCATCGCCTGATGAAGACTAGCAGTAATAGCAGTCGAAACGTCGCTATCAACATCTTAAAGTGACTCCATCGTGAGACAAACGAAAAAAGCGTTTACCTATCTTACTCACCACGATGAACAACAACCACATTTTTAGTAACATTTTTCTGGTTAACATTACAGAAACAGGTGGTTCAAAGAATTTTCGTGTCACTAATTTAATTGGCTTGTGTTTTGGGGTTAAAAACAATTTAATTTAATTAGTTTGCGTCTTCCAGGCCAAAGGAAACCATTTCCATTTTTATTTTGTGAATAATAAACGCAACTTTAAAATAAAGACTAGATTCAAATTTCCAGGAAATAATAAGCCTTCAATTTGGATGCATCAAATTTCTGTGCAGGACTTTTTTGGTTGTCATTTAATACACTGATTACTGAACAAGTTGCTCATTTCACTGGGGCCGTAGTTAGTCATAAAATAACTCCGGAAATCTGGTGAAAAAAGCTAGCCAAAACTTGTGATTTTGTTCCCACCTATTTTTATAACTAACCCTTTAGGCTAGGTATTTGCATTTTTCCACCTAAATAGAGTTTTGGTCCCAGAGGGCCCGTTTCTCGAAAGTCCCGATAACTTTTCGGGCCCGGAACTATATTAAAATCAGAATATATAAAATGGTGATGCATTTTATAGCCCTCAAACCAGCTCGACTTGTTTCGTCAATTTAGAATTTTATTGCTTAGCTTTCAAAACCAACAAAATTTTAATCTTTACTGAATACACTGCGCACATAAGATAGCTATCGGGACTTTTGAGAAATGGGAACCAGTTCGTCCCCCAGTTTTGGGGGTACGGGGTGGGCCGGAGGATTTCCAAAACGTATATCTGCAAGCGGTTATTTGTGCGAGTTTACTTCCGCTGTTTTGTTGCTTTCACCATTTCATAGCATTCAGGTAATTTTCAAAATAGCTCATGCACGCAATGCGTGCCTATGTTTATGCTTGGTCACCATGTCCGAGCATAATTGAAAATTGGTCGGACATTTTCGGATTTTGGTCGGACAATATCCGATGACTGACTGTTATTTCCAGCACTGCCTCATGCTCAAAACATATTCACCCTACAGTTGGCATCCTTTCCTGGGTAGTCCAGTCTGTGATTCCCTAAGAAAACAATAGATTTGTCCCGCTGGGATAGGGATTAAGGATAGGGGCAATGTTCAAGTGATATATCAAATTGTATTGTTTGCCAATCACAGATATCGTTTGGACAGCTACGGGGTCGCCCCTTCCCTCATAATGTTGAATTTTGCGGCTCTGAGATCACTAAATGTCAAACCAACATTGAAAAGGGAGGGAGACTCACATGTGTCCCAACAAATGTGTAGTTCCAGAAAAAATCCATACCCACCCCATGGAAGGTCATTGGAAATTCCTAGGGGGGGGGGGGTCTTAAAAGGCAACATTTTAGAAGCAAAGTATGAAGCTAAACTGGAATTTCCTGGGGGGACGGGGGGGGGGGGGGGTGCTAAACAAAAAACCTTCCGTGGTGGGAGTATGGATATTTTCTGGAACTGCACAATGTGACGAGAATTGTAGGTTCAATTTCCAATGTCTAAGGCCTCATACACTGTATGTATTCAAGGTGATCAGAACAAACTGTGCGGCCTCCAGTGAATGCTACTTTATCCGAAAATGTCAGTAAAAAGGCAGCACCAGGCTGATGTCATAAAGCGTACATAGTTTAATCAATCAGATCCGATTCAGATTCAAACCCAGGTTTTTCTTGACATTCAGAAACTCACCTCTCTAATCTGTCGGCCAGTCCTTCACTCTCTTCCTCTGTTAAAATTTGATAAATGTCAGAATTCTCAAGACACTGCTTATATCCTTTCTTAAACAAATCATTCATCCACCTGTGTAAAGAGTCATAAAATGGC
Source organism: Cladopsammia gracilis (assembly GCA_022457155.1). Taxonomy (NCBI): domain Eukaryota; kingdom Metazoa; phylum Cnidaria; class Anthozoa; order Scleractinia; family Dendrophylliidae; genus Cladopsammia; species Cladopsammia gracilis. Next base: position 9,766 of record JAJGOT010000093.1, on the reverse strand, counting down.
AAAAGAGTTAAGCCAAAAAGTGATGCTTTCACTGATAACTCTTTGAAAAGCATGTCGGGATTTGATTAAACCATACAGCGTAAGGGCACAACAGTTTACACATCAGTACCTTACATGTATACTGGAAACATACACATACATGTATTCCATTTCTCTGTTTACATGCAGTAGATTATATGTTATAAATAAAACAAATGTTAAACCCCACAGCTGTGCACTATTGAATTATGGAAGTATACGAAATCTCAGCTCTAGGTTTGCTAAGCACTTAAGAAGCTAGAGGCAGCTCTTACGCTTCTTTTGTCCTTAGCAAACCTCCCACATGCATCCATAACTCAATAGTGCATGTGAGAAGTTTACAATATATATTATATTGGTATATTATTATTTTGTTACTTATAATGAGTAGTTATAGGAGAGGTGGTCAAATACCATTTTTCAGACCCCTAAATAAGCCGCCAAACGCCCGAGTTACCGGGCCCCCAATTCTCATTGCATTCGCCCTGGGAAACTTGTCCTTCCTCCGGAGTCAGCTTTTGAGAAAGCCTTTTATCCAGAAGGCGGTTTCGGTGTCAAGGCTGTGTGCTGGTTCGAGTGGGAGGCGAAACAGGCCGGCACTCACATCCACCATCACAGATGCGGCCATGGTGGTGAGAGTTATATTTGTGGGGCTCCAGTCGACGGCTATCACCCAGAAAGCAAGACCGTGTTTCAGTTTCACGGTTGTTTCTGGCACGGTTGCTTAGAGTGCTCTCCTGCACCTGAACAAAGAAACGAAGTGATCAGGACTGACCGTAAAGGCAACACAATCACAAGGGCGGTTGCTTACCAAAAGACTCTGCAACGAACTCAGTTGCTTCGAGACGCCGGGTACACCGTGGTTGAAAGGTGGGAGCATGAAAGGCCTTACCCCCGGAGGGATGCCCGTTGCCCACAGAAAAGAAACAAAACTTATCCACACGCGATCGTCTACGACTTCGAAGCGTATCAGGACAAGACCAAGGCAGCTCGCCCGACATACGGTCTCTTATATGAAAGCGAGCATGTGCCCATCTCAGTATCCATTGCCGATACGCTGAACCCTGAGCCTGAGTACATTTGCTCCAAAGACCCTGACGAGCTTATCGGGCTGTTTTATACCTCCCTTGAGTGGCGAGCCGAAGCCATCCGAGAGGCTGTGGCTGACCAATATATGCCTCCAGACCTTGAGAATCTCCCTGAGAAGCAACTCAAGCTCATTGACAAATGGTGCAACCAAGTTCCTGTGGTTGGCTTCAACTCAGGCCATTACGATCTCAAGCTTATCCGCAAGTACCTTGTTTCTCACTTTGCTCAAGAGAACGAGGTCTTCGCCGCTGAGAAAGAGGGGCGCATCATGTTCATCAACACTCCCAGCTACAAGTTCTTGGACATTGTGAATTATTTGGCCCCAGGCATCACGTACGATAGGTGGGTCAAGATGTATGGAGCGACACAGACTAAGTCCTGGCTCCCATACGAGTGGTTTGACAGTGCTGACAAGCTTGATTACCCTGGGCTTCCCCCATACGAGTGCTGGTACTAACAACTGAAAAAGGCCTTCGTTCTTTCTCCCAAGGAGCACGAAGAATGCAATCGCATCTTTCACGAGAAAGGTATGCAGACATTCGGAGACTGGCTGGAGTATTACAGCAATCTAGACGTGTCTCCCTTCCTCGAAGCTCTCCAAACGATGAAGGGCTTTTACACGAGCCTCGGGGTTGACATCTTCAAAGACGCGGTCTCCTTGCCAGGAGTATCAATGTAATACGTCTTGCGAGGCTCATTGAGAGGGGGACGGGGCCGCAGGGCTCCAGAACTATACGCCTCCGGCCCAGAAGCGTACGCCATGCTGAAGGGGGCTGTGGTTGGCGGGCCAAGCCTGGTCTTCACCCGCAAACATGTAGCCGGCGAAACCCGCATTCGCTCTCACAAATACGACTTAGCCCGCATCACGAAGCGGATTGTGGGGTTCGATGCGAATTCTCTTTACCCCAGCACGATGCTGCAGGAGATGCCTTGTGGTAAAGAGAAGGTTGTGCATTACGATGACCCGGTTCAGGCGAGAGAGCTTTCCTTTCCCCTTCTCATAGGCAGGTGGTTCGGGTTTGCGGAGGTGGACATCGAAGTCCCTCGAGAGTTGTGGGAGCAGTTCGAAGAGTTTCCCCCGTTCTTCATCAACCAACCAGTGCCTAACGAATGCGTGCCTCAGCATATGCACGCTTACCTCCAAGAAAGTGGCCGAACCCGCTTTCCCGAGCAGAAAAAGCTTCTGGGTGTGTTGTCAGCGAAAAAGATGCTTATCTACGCACCCCTCTTGAAATGGTACCTCAACAGTGGGTTCAAGATCACGGCAGTCTACCGCACGATCGATTATAGACCCCAAAAACTCTTCGACTGGTTCGTTCGCGAGGTCACCGAAAACCGAAGGAAAGGCGACGCTGACAAGGATAAGGCACTGCTTGCCGAAGTGTTCAAGCTCCTTGGCAACAGCGCTTACGGCAAGTTCATCGAAGCCGTGGAGCGCCAAACAAGAACGTTGTACACAACTGACGAGGACGAGGTCGATAAGAATCTCCGCTCGCCTTTGTTCGAAGACCTCGAAGAGATCGGAGAGGCCTACAAGATCGAGCTGCGCAAGCAAAAGATCACAATCGACCGCCCCTTTCAAGTCGGCATTGTTGTGTATCAACTTGCCAAGCTCCGCATGCTGGAGTTCTGTTACGACTTCCTTGATTGCTTCATCGACAGGCGCGACTTCGAGCTTATCCAGATGGACACAGACAGCATGTACTTCGCTCTTGCTCACGACACTCTCGAAGAAGCAGTTCGCCCAGAACTTCGCGCCCAGTTCGAGGTGGAGAAGAAGAATTGGCTGGCGTGGGACAAGTGGAGTGGTAGAGAGCCGGGCTTATTCAAGCTTGAGAAGGAAGGTACACGGGCCATCGCCATGTGCAGCAAGTGTTATTACGTAGAAAACGAGGCTGGCGGAGGGGCCAAGATGTCCTCCAAGGGTGTCAACAAGAAACAGAACGAGCTTCGCTGGAAAGGTACGAAAGAGCCCTGCAAGGGGGCAGGGACATGGCCACCAACAGGGGCTTTCGAATGCACAACGGGGCTATGTTCACATATCAGCAGCACAAGCTGGGTCTCAGCGCCTACTACGACAAGCGTTGGGTGCTGCCAGACGGCATCCACACAGAACCAATCGAGTTTCACAACCCAGCTGGTGGCAACTGAGTGCCCGACGGCACAACCATCAACTCCTCACGCACAAACCCACGCTTGGGGCCGTCGTAAAGGTAATACACAACAGGTGCATCTGGTTTGGTGACAACCTTCTCGATGTTGTAGACCTTCAAAGACCAGATCGGATCCGTCGCTCGTCGACTACCACCTTCTAGCTCACCGGGGTAATACAGATATCTCAAGTTCACCCTAGGTGGGAGCTTCTTTTCATTCACCCCCACAGGTCTAGCATATGGGGTTGCGGGCTTGGCTGAGGTTGCCTTCTCTTTGATTGCTTGCGCAGGCTTCTTGCCAGTCAATCTTGTTACTTCATTGTTCAAGGCCGAGATAACATCTGGCAATCTTTTAACCCAAGCAGTCGAACGGCCAGAGGGTAGATTCATTTCAACTGCGTACTGGAAACCAAACAATCGTTCAGCCAGGGTTCTGTTGAATCTTTCAACAATCCCTTCGTCTCTGTGGATATCAACGCGCCCACGGCGAATGGTTGTTTTATGGGCCCCAGTCTCTTTAGACTTGCAACAGTTGTGGCCATTTCAAAGGCCTGCGCCTATATACCCGGGCCAGCGCCTTCGAAACTTCATCAGACTCTTTCGAAGTCAAGGGCTCTGCTGCTTTGTAGCGGCTTGCTACATCAACAACTGTCAAAGCATATTTGTAAATCTTTCGCCCATGAGGCAGTTTATCGTGGGGTAAAAAAAGTAGATCTGCTTGATGCACAGTATTAGGAGTTTGAACATCAAACTTTGGTCGAGGGATATGGCGTGGTGCAGGGAGATATACTTGCCAAAGGGCCTGTTTGACGAGCCATTTCTTTGCCGCCTCTTCAGAGACCTTCGCTGCTGCAGCTAGCTTTTTGACAGCAGCAAGTCCTTTCCAGTATCCTTTGGGGCCGTAATAGATCTTTGAGAGTTTCGCCTCCATATATATTATACATTATTGTTCTTGTTCATTAGCTTTCTTCAGCAGATCAAGGAGATAGTCTCTGACAGAGGTATCTTCTTGTAAAGCTTTGAAAGCGTTGAGAGCTTCTAACGAAGGTGTGTTTTCGTTCATTACAATCTTTACATTTTTTTAATCTTTTCTTCATAGGACTCCAGCTCTTTTTCGATATTTTCTTTGCCCATCTTGAGAGCAATGCGTAAGTCTAGCCGGTTTTGTCTTTCCTCATGCAGCAGTTGGTTAAAGGCTTTACGTAATTTGAGCATGCCTTCAAAACAAAGCCAAGTGAGACTTATAGCTCCAGCGCAGTAGAGGGCTCCATAGAATGCATCGCCCAGATAACCCATGATTGTATATATACATATGTGTTTTACAGAAAGCGAAACGCCGCATAGCCAAGGGCAAGTGCGCCAGTGCCGATAAACAAGAGTTCGCCTTGTTTCTGCTGTGGGCCTGGTTTATAGAATTCAGAGAACTCGGGCTCTTTGGGGAGTGTTATTTGCTGCTCCCGATGTGTTTGGTTGTAGAGCACCAGAGCTTGGTCAGTGTCTTGAAAGTTGTGTTTCGCTTGATCTTTGATCCGATCATTGCTGGCAATCCAGTCAAGAAGCTTTGTGCGGTCTTTCTGATATTTAGCGTAGGCCTCTTGATAGGCCTCTAACGTCTTGTCGTGCCTGATCTTTTCATCCAGAGCGGCTTTTCCGTTGTCACCGGAAAGATATTTTGCGAGATAATTGCCACCCGTGAAAGCAGCGGCATTCAAAATTGCTCCACCAACCATAATAGCGATTGAGGCCATTGCTATATATATATATATATATATATATATATATATATATATATATATATATATATATATATATATATATATATATATATATGATTTACATTGAGGCAGGAAGGATCTTCTGGTCCTCGAGGTATTTCTTGAGAGCTATGCTCCCAGCCATGACGGCAGTGAACTTCACATAGTTCATGAGATTCGAGCTGGGGTCGGCCGTGGGATTTTCCTTGACGACCTTTTTGCCAACCCAGCCAATACTTGCGACAAGGCCAGTTATTGTGGCCGCATCAAATACAGCTTTCACGAGCTTGTTGTCAGACATGGTGTATATATATGTTTTTTTACTCCATCTCACGAATTCTTCGTCTCGGTGGTGGGGGAGTTTGAACTTCATTCACCACTGCCGGCGCAGGGGCTGGGGTCGGGGCTTTGCGTCTAAGTGTATTCATAATGGCCTCGCGTTGGTAATAGACGCCCCAAGCGGATATAATTACCCCGACAACTGTTATAATCCAGAAACCAGTGTTGCTGCTAGCTTCTTCATTTGCCGAGTTTTGGGGTGCCGAGTTGGGGGCAGGCTCATTTGTTGCTTTAGCAGCTTGTGCTTGTTTTTTTGCCTCTCTTGCCAGGCGGTTGCGCTCAGCAAGCCTTTTGCCAGAAGCAACACGACCAGGGTTTTTGGCTGGAGCAGTCGTTGGGGTATCAGAGGTAACGTGCGTGTTGGTTGTGGGCGCTGCTGGCGCGACTGTTTCTTCAGGCACCGTCTCGAGTGGTTGAGCCATCATGTGTATATATGTATATTTTATTTAAACCTTGGTGGTTTCTGTCAGGTTTCTGCCAGGTTCCTGCCAGGTTTCTGTCAGGTTCCTGTCAGATTATGTGTCAACAACATCATCAAAACATATGTCAACTTCATCAAAACCCTCGAGTGGATAACCTTCCCCATCTCTGCTTGGGTGTACAGGTGGAGACGGTTGAGGGGGCAACTCTTCTGGCTCCTTTTTGAAGTCGATGTGTTTTGTAGTGATCAAAACAGCATTGGCCAAGGCCAAGAATCGCCCACATCGCAGTGCAATGTTTCCTCCAAGAGTTGACAGTTAATGGTTAATCATGTAGTCGTTTTTGAGTTCTTTCTGCAACTCCTTCACATCGTCAATATCTACAACCATGCCGATGCCTTTGGTTACGAGCATTATAACGCTGTCAATCAGAGACTCGGTCGTCTTGTTGCCGACATAGGCTTCCTACCTTTGGTAGTACTTTTCAACCTGCTTATCTGTTAGGCGCTTCACCTGCTCGTGTGCGAGCTGGGCCCCGATGTCCTCTTTTGATTTGCCGGTTGAAACAAGGATTACCAGTTTCTCGCGTTGAGCTGGAGTGTCATTACCTGTTAAGACTTCAGGAATCGCTGATAGCAAGGAGCTATCAGGGGCTGCCTCTAGCAGCTGCATGACATTCTCAATGGCCATATCTTCTGGGAGGTTTGTTGCCATTGCGTATATATTATGTATTTATTTTTCAATTATGCTCTTGATGTCAGGCAAAAGACTTTCAACCTCACGTATAAGCGCCGTCATGGTGGCTGGGCACACAGTGACTTTCAAAGGATAGCGGTTAAGAAGCATGACACGCAGATCGTCCGCGTCAGCGGTTTTGCATCTCCTTCGCATGACTCTGCAATTCACCCAGAAGCTGTGAAAAGACGGTGAGCTTGTGGATATTGGTTGAGGTGTTCATGGTTCAGCGTATATATATGTTTTCACATTTTCACTTCAACCCCATATGGGTGCCGCAGAGAGAAGACTAGGTGAGAAAACTTGTGCCCCTTTAATTTTGCAATCAACTCTTTGTACTTTTGTTGTTCAAGCTCCCCGGCATAGTCATCGAATATGGCCTTCGTTGTTTTGCTTGATGGGGTGTAAAAAAGCACAATCGCTGCAACGTTTTCCCTAAAGGGTTTCGCAATGCTGGTTAACTGTTGGGTTAGCACCCACACTGGCAAGCCGCTGTGGCGAGCACTGAAGCCTAGTTTCACAAGTTGACTCGTGCGACCTTTCACATCCTTTGAAGCAGCACAGTCATCGAGCACAAAGAGCGTGTTTGTCCCGTCGAAGTAATAACTGGCTAAAGTTAACCATGCTTCAATCTCATGCTGCTGACAGTCTATTACGAAAATGCGTGGCTCCTTGTCCACGAAACCGTTGTAGGTCTTGTTGTGGACAAATGTTGGGCAGAAGAGAACAATATAGTCAAACTTGCCCCTGAAGGGACCGCGCAGCTGATTCAGAAGATATTGTGTTTTGCCAGAGTTAGTCGGCCCGATAATTAGGGCATTGAAGGGCAACTTTCGTGGGTCCATTCTTTATATGTGGGTATTTTATCATTTTCGAACCTGGCTCTTCTGTTGGCGGGGCCGGAGCCTTAGCAAGAAGTTTTGTTATTTCATTGTGTGTTAGCGGCCTTGAAACAGGCCGGGGTTTTGGCTTATCATAAAATTTGAAGGCACTGGACATGGTGGTTAGAGTTATGTTAGCAACCTCCAAAAGGGGTTAAAGACAGTTGGTAAGGCCGTTGGCAATGGTTTGTAAGAGCTGGGTAAGAAGATTGCCTCCATTCTGCCAGGCCTGCTGGGGGCCATCGTAAGCTTTGTGTTTCGCACGGCCGGTCAAGTATCAGCTTTCTTGGCAAGAACACCTGGCTGTTAATCCTTGCCGTGGCCGCCTTCTTGATAGAGAAGACATTGAAACGCAAGCGTTAACGCATCCAGACAACGAAGCCCGCCAAAGCAAGCGCACCCACACCAATGAGCGCCTTGTTTACATGATGCGGCTCGATCTTAGTCTCTGGCGTTGGTTCTGGTGTTGTGGCTGGTGTTGGGGCTGGCGCGCTGGTGGCTGGTTTTGGGTCTTTTGGAGCTATGCCCTGTGCCTGTGTGGCCTGTTTGTGAATCGGGTTCGATGGGTGACTGTTTGGTGTATTAATCTTTGTCGGCCCACCGTCCATGGGGCGAAGGGATGCTTTTTTTGTGGTCAGATTGACATCATTGTTAACACCAAGCTTCATCCCTTGCGTTGCCTGCATAAGATTGTTATTGTACCCCACCACGCTTTCTGTGTTGATAACCATGCGTGACGGCATCAGCCAGCTCCCAGGGGCAACTACAAAGTTTAGCCACACTTTCGTTGCTTGGATGGCCTGCTGATAATGCTGTACGCTCTTACATATGTCGTTCAGTCTTATAGCGTCCTCTAAGAGTGTGAGGAATACTCCCTGCGTTTCGAATGCTCGGCCTCCACTCCCAAGAATGCTGCTGCGAGTGTTTGCTTGTGCACCCAGAATGCAGTACACAAAGGCCTCGATTGACTGATTCATACGAGCGAGCCCTGGCTGTGTTAGCCCTTGTGCATAATTCAGCACAAAGTGCTCGAACTGACTAACCGCGCCTTGGTCGTTGCGAACGTAGTAAATGCCGTTTGCGAGATAGTTTGGGTCTTTTCTGTCGGTCACACGCTCGTCATCAAATAGGGCTGGATCGGGATCAGGATAGTCGTAATCAGTAGAAAGGGGGCCCCCATATGTGACCCAAATGTACACATTGCCAAGGCCGTGATTCTTACCGTATGTGAAACGGAAGTCAGAACTGGGGTCTACATCGAACTCTTGGCAAATCCTCTTGTATGCGTCGATGTTGAACTTGTTGTCTTTCTGGTTGAATGTGGGGTCGTCTGGCAAAGCACTCACCCTCTGTTCCCCACCCAGCTTGTAGAGTATTCGTCTTGTTGTGAAATAGACGTGAAACCGGTAAAACGACCGGAGCTGCGGGGTTAGGGAGAGAGTAGAGTTCTTATCAAACAGAAGGTCACGCGAGATCCTGCAGCCGGTTGTTTCACACCACAGGGCGAAGTTCAGTTGTTGTGGCCAGAAACTCATTTGCGGGCTGCCGAGCCACTTTCTTCCATATTTCGCGGTTTTGAATGTAATCTGTGTGTCTCTGAAAATGTTTCTGTATTTCGTTGTGAAATAATCAGTCGGCCTGACATAGATCTTTTGCGCTTCGTCGTTCAAGACAGAGCCAATCATCATATCTTTGTCGATTGGGGTGGAGAATTCAACAGCAGGGATTGGTTTTTGTGTGTTTCGGTTTAACAGCAACTGATAGGGGAAACCACCAATATACTCTAAGCCAAGGGCGTCTTTTAGGGCTTGTGACCAATCCTTGTGCGGTATGTCTGAGGGCATAGCCCATGAGTCTGGGCCCTTTATGAAAAGCACTTCTCCTGTGGCTTTGTGCTTTTCATCGAAATAAACTTCTGTTGTAAATCTTGACATATCAGCATGCGGGAAACGCCTTTTGAAGTCTGAGATTGCTTTCGCTTTGGCTGCTGTAGAGAGTTTTGCGGCTATTGGCGATCTCGCCCAAGCAAGTTGTGGATCTACTGTGGGTTGTGTTGTTCTAGGAGGTTGATATAGGGGATTTTGGGGACGAGGAAAAAACGGGGGCGGGGGTCCGTAATCGTGGCCGCCAATGTCTAGGCCGAGATTTGAATCAGGATTAAAACCACCAGGGCGTCTGCCAAACATGATTATATAAATATTTTTATATATATACACAATGGTTGTGTTAACAATCGTCGCACCTTCGAACCCTCACACCATCTACTTCGATCACCCGCTTCAGAAACCGAGCTATATTCGGCTCGGCTCGTGTGCTCTTTACAACTCGTGGCATAATTTGAAAGAAAATGCAACTATTTCAACAACAATAAATGACTC
>JAJGOT010000768.1:85000-269595 GCA_022457155.1 Cladopsammia gracilis | reverse complement strand
TCACTACAAGCCGACCGAGACCTTTCAGTACACACATCGTCTCACGCCACCCACCAGGCGTAAAATATGGATTCATTAAAGGCGAAAGCAAAAAGATTGCTTAGAACTAACTCTTCATAAAAAAGAAAACATTGAAGAGAGCGTTTTAAAATTCAAACAACGCCTCAAATCACGGGGTTACCCAGAAAACATCATAGAAAGGTCTCTTTGCCTCTAGACAATCGGCACTTACACAAAAGAAAAAAGGTCACGAGAGGATACTGCCTTTTGTCAAACGTACCATCTGGCAGCACAGGTAGCCTAAACTCAAGTGATAAACGTCGTGGTAACTGGCGTAATAACGAAATTATAAGGATTTGTATTGGGAAAATTCACTTCGAGTTTGAGCGTAAAATTAGGAACGATATTTGAATAAAACTGGTTCTTTGTGTGTTTACTTGTGTCTCAGTGAGTGGTTTTGCGGTCGATTCGCGATTCCAGCGATTTTTAGTTCAACTGTTTCAGTCCTCCCCCTGAAAGAGACAGCACTCCGCTCATCGAGCCGATCGGATCCACCGAAGGAAATCGGCCGTAAAATCGCTCCAACGCCTCCAGTCGCCTCGAAATTCTACTTAGACCATAGTCGATAGTTCTGCTTTCCATTCGTTATCTTCATCACAGTCGCACATTACATTGAGAGAGAATTAAAGGTCGCTAATCTCTGCAAACTTTCCCGTTTTGAGCCATCAGAAACGGCTTTATTCATACTTCGCGTTCATCCGTTCAGTAGCAGTGCGTTTTGCCGTTCGAACGGCATATATATAGCCAAGTTAATCCAATGGCAAAATAGATCAAGTCGCTCATCTGTTTACTATCTAAAACTACATGCAATTAACGAGATAGCCCCAAACAACTCTTCTTTGCATAAGCTTTACTCGCAGCACTCCACTTTCCAATCGGGAAACTACTAGTTTATCTTGTACAGGATTTTACTGATCCAGATCCGCGCGGCCAAATTTCTTGCCTACCTTGCCCGCGCGATACAAACGTCTGTGAAATTTGCCGACTTTGCGGAGCTATATCTCCATTATTTTAAAAGATATCGCTTTTAAACTCGGCCATTTTACTAATTTTGAGATGCTTTTCCCAGTCCGTATTATAGAGGTCTTTTTTAAAGAAAATATGTGAGAATTTTGTCGGGACACAGGAAACTGTCCGTAATAGAGAGGTGTCCATATTAGAGAGGTGTCCGTAAGGAGAGGTTCGACTGTCGATTTTTATCGATTATATTTTTTCATATTTGTATTTTATTTTTTTAACTCGAAGTCCAACTCGAAGTCCAACTCGAAATCCAACTCGAAATCCAACTCGAAGTCCAACTCGAAGTCCAACTCGAACTCGAACTCGAACTCGAACTCGATGTCCAACTCGACGTTTCGGGATTCCATGTTTTCTGGGATACCCCGTGATTTGAGGCATTGTTTGAATTTTAAAACGCTCTCTTGAAATGTTTTCTTTGTTTATTAAGCAATCTTATTGCTTTCGCCTTTAATGAATTTGGTGGATGGCGTGAGGCAATGTGTGTGTACTGAGTGTTGATATCCAAGATGGAATCTTTTGTGAATCTTTTCCCATTATTAAAACACTGTGGTGACAATCTAGTTAAATGCTGTTTTCTTTTTTTGATATTTTTCTCGATTTTTTTTCCTACTAACTCGAAGTCCAACTCGAAGTCCAACTCGAAGTCCAACTCGAACTCGAACTCGAACTCGAACTCGAAGTCCAACTCGAGGAATCATTACTCCCTTTTTCATCAAGAGCTGTTCATACATCGTCTCTTATTTTTATTTACGCACGTGAAAATTACGCGACAGTGGAAATCAACCCTAAGTATATTAAACTGAATTAAGGCTTCGATTTGTATAAATACATACGGGTAGCCCAGTTTACGCTCATAAAGCGTCTTGTTATACTTTACAATCTGTCGAATCTCCCAAAAGTTTTGAATAAATTGGATATTATATTTCGTTATTACAAAAAAATTGACATTCGAAGAGTGTGAGGTCACCTTCGCATTTCTCCTGGTCTTCAGATGCCAGAGTTTTATCCAGTTGGTCGAAAAGCCAGCCTTGGCTAGATAAATAAACTTGTTCAGCCGAATGGAGGTTACGATAAAAATCGCGACATTCGCGAAGAATATTTTTATCGGAAGTCACGGTTGAATTGTTGGCACGTAACTCTGAAATTGAGTCTGTAACTGTAACTGTAACTGTAAATCTTTATTTAAACACGGTAAAATCATCAGGAACCTAACCTAGCTAACCTAACTAGCCTAAACAAATTACAAAGCTAACTACAATTAATCTAATAACCTGTTTTTCATGAATGCCGTGTATAGTTTAAATTAAAAATTCAGATAAGCTGAACGTTTAAATTGACTTAGAGATTTCATTTCTCTCATATCACAGGGTAGGCTGTTCCAGAGAACTGCTCCGCTATAACTAAAGCTATTTTTCATGTCATTAGTTCGTGGGAACGGGACGACTAGTTTATTATCAGAGTCCCTCAGGGAATAGCGCATTCCATTTCGTATAACAAATTTAGAGGACAGGTATTCAGGAACAAGACCATTTAAACAAGACCATTTAAACAAGACCATTTGTATTTGAAACTGAGTCGCGTGTTTGTCGCTGATTTTCAAGCTGGTAGAAATACTTGGTCGGTTTTTCCCCCAGCTCTATCCACTGTTTTTTACTGCAAATGATGTCAATGATGGCGTTTTTAGGGAATCTTTGATCTCCGCCAAACGCGTGTGATCATCTGTTGTATTTAAATTTACCACGAGACAGGACTTTAAAGATTAAATTTCTCACGCATCGGTAGTAGGGGGTGGCCGGCAGTTTCTGGAGAAGGGTCGCACGGAGGTTCATTTTTTTGTTTTGTAGTGCAAATTAGGGCCTTTGTTATTTAAACCTCACTGGGATTACAAAATTTAAATAAGAAAGGAAAAACGAAATGAGTTCTGGTAGTTGTAGTCAAATGACGCTATCGTGCAAATGGCCTATTGTGGTTACAGAGGGAGTGTCGTTGCTGATTGCTGTAGTGGGGGCCGGGGGGCCTCTGGTGCCCCCCCCCCCCCCTCCGGGCGCTGGAGCCTCGCGGTTCGCCTCGCGGCGTTTCGCCTTCGGGGAGTCTTTAACAACGTGCTCGGAAGACTGGCACCGGTAGCATATATAGTATTGGCTGGCCCGTGTACTTAAAAAATAACTCTAGCCCTTGAGTGACTAATTTGCGTGGCACTGCCTTTTGTAAACGTGTGAATTCTACGACACGGATGCCGTTCTCGATGTGCTTGTAGCCCGTGGCTTTGAAGCAAAGCCGGCGGACTGCTCGCGCTTTGAGGTCGCCGTATTGTTCCACGAGGTGTAGCAGGTTTTTATCGGGGAATTCAACGGGAATGAAGCATGACACGTGTAGTGCTTTTTGCCCTAAAAGGCGTAAAGGGATAACGCGGCTTTCGCAGTCAAAGCACGATGCCGCCAACCGCGTGGCCGATTCTGTAGATCGGAGGGTGATGTCGAAGCACTTTCCTCCGTAGAGGGGTACAATCCCAACGATTTCTTCCTTAAAGTTCGGTAACGACTGCGCTATACTGAGCGAGTCAAGATCCAGGTTTTCCTCCGCTATCAAGCGGACAGTAAGTTCTAGTGTAGGCGAACGGCTGGTGTGTGGGACGCGCGGCCATCTCCACGTAACGCGAGGGCGAGAAAACTCGCGAGACCAAAACCAAAACCACAAAATTGAAAAGCACGCACTCACCAAAGCGAAGACAGATGGTTACCAGACGCTTTCTTGCTTTGTGGTGAAAAAACGGCATCAAATGTTGTGAAAAAAAGCTCTCCTTAGTCGTCGAAGTTGACGACTATTCTGGCTTTTGGTCTTGAAAAAGTGGAGCACTGATGAGAACAGATCCCCCAATGCTGTACAGAGAAGTTGTTAGCAGAGGGGCACGGGTTCCCCTCCTTTTGCAAAAAAAAAAAAAAAAAAAAAAAATTAAAAAAATAATAATAATGATAAGGCCCAGCCTATAACATTTTCTAAACACGTCTATTGTATAACCAAATAATAGGACCCCCATTTTAGTCACTAGCGTGAAAATGTAAATAACTTCTGTAAAAATGCAAGGACCACTAGAACAAACAGTAGCAATATATAGCTGGGCTGTTACTTGTTTATTAGCCTATCTTGTGCCAGCAATTTATCTTAGCCCATTTTAAATATTGTAACCGTTTGTTTCCATCTTCACTATGCTTTCCTAGCCCCTAACCGTAACCCTAACCTAACCTTTCCTAACCGAAATATCGGGCATATCTTATTAAAAGAAATCGAACAAATTTGCTGTCTGATCAGTCTTGCATGTTAAAGTTGTTTTTTTTTTTTTTTGAAAACGTAAACAACGCCCATTTCATGAACATAAATTTCTATTGGCTGATTTGCATCATGTGATGTTTTCATGTACGTATTTTAAGTAGACTTATTCTAAAGATGCGCTACAACGGCATCTTTACCATATTCACTATCAATTCTTCTATTTTTGTTAACCTCACGTTGTAACGCTTTAACGAGATGGCTTTAAGAGCCCTTTGATTTAAGTACACGGGCCAGCCAATACAATGCTACCGGTGCCAGTCTTCCGAGCTCGTTGTTAAAGACTCCCCGAAGGCGAAACGCCGCGAGGCAAACCGCGAGGCTCCAGCGCCCGGAGGGGGGAGGGGGGATACCAGAGGCCCCCCGGCCCCCACTACAGCAACCAGCAACGATACTCCCCCCTGTAACCACCATAGGCCATTTGTACGATAGCGTCATTTGACTACAACTACCAGAACTCATTTCGTCTTCCTTTCTTATTTAAATTTTGTAATCCCAGTGAGGTTTAAATAACAAAGGCCCTAATTTGCACTACAAAATAAAAAAATGAACCTCCGTGCGACCCTTCTTATGACTTTTACAAAAAAAAAAAAGAAATAGTTATTGTTGAAACTGCATGTCTTAAAGTATTTAACAAGCATTCGTATTTCATGTTCTCAGATAAAGCATTTTCTACTTCACCCTATACCAGTTACTGAGCGTGAAGGGTCCATAACCCGGGATCACAAATCCCATTTCCCACACACACACACTCACACACACACACACACACACACACACACACACACACACACACACACACACACACACACACACACACACACACACACATTCATGACCAGCAAAGCCGCGTAATCAACTGGCTCGAACTCACGTAAGCGTGCAAACATTAACTTTAAAATACATTGATTACCGTTACTCCTTGTTTTTACATTGCGTTACATAACTTATGGTATCAGTCGTAAAAAGTTCGTACGGGTCACAATAAGTCAATATTCATTCCAATGTACGAAAACAAAATTAATTCAAAATTGTAACTGCAACACGAACGTAACTCACGGTCTTTATCGTATACACGGTACCTCACCCCTAGAAATATATTTTCAGAATTAACTCTATGTACATTGAATAGTTGAATGGTACAATATTTCTTGTTTTGAACGTCGCGTTTGTGAGTTTATTTTTAGAGATTTGAATTACAAAATGGTAATTAGATGACGCCAACCCGGGACTTTGCCATTATTTCTACGCCAATTTACAATGCGCAGTTTACAGCTTGAGGATAATAATTTGATAAATACTAAAAAATAAACTGTGGAAAAACGTAAGAATTCACTAGCATCCGTGAGATTTTCAAAACAGATCACCATATCTGTACAAGCCATGTCGGGATGCAATCCCGAACGCCATTATGAAACAACGGATCAGGAGGTTCTTCAAGCTCCAAGAAACACTACTCAAAAACAGAATAAAACAAGGAGCTAAAACATAAACTGCAAGAAGTCATTATTCCAGTAGAGATACGGCAGCTTCAGACTTTGATCTTAGACACTTACATCCGTGATAAAGAGGTTGTTCCGAAAACTAAGACCCCGAAAAAACTAAGTCCTAAGACCTAAGACCCCGAAAACTAAGACCCCGAAAACTAAGACCTCGAAAACTAAGACCCCCCGCCCTTTCATTGATTTTCACTTTTTCGGTGGGTCTTAGTTTTCGTAATTACGAAAGCTCATTACGAAAACTAAGACCCCATCTCATTTTTCTTGTTTATCAATTTTATAGAATATTATCAATTTTATAGAATATGTTGAAATGTAAAAAGCGAATAATACACAGCAATTAACACCCCGTCTTTTCATTGATTTATCACTTCTCCGGTGGGTCTTAGTTTTTGTGATTACGAAAGCTCATTACGAAAACTACGACCCTGGTTGCTTTAAGATTTTCTACAAAAATAATGGAACTTGAGGAAATTTTTTAAATGGAACAGTTCAGACTTAATCAGGGTTTGTGTCGTTACTTGTAAAACAGAAAACGTTTTTTATCACATTTCAGGTGGGATCTTAGTTTTCGTAATAACGAAAGCTAATTACGAAAACTAAGACCCCATTTTATTTTTCTTGTTTATTTATTTTACTTTATGAGAATATGTTGAAATGTAAAAAGGGTATGAAAAGTAAATCGAATAATACACAGCAATTGTTTTGGGTCGTTCAACAAGATGCAAAAATAATGAAACTTGAGGAAATTTTTCAAATGGAACAGTTCAGAATTAATCAGGGTTTGCACACTTTATACTGTCGTTAAGCTGTTGTTACACGTAACAATTTTTCCTGCAACTTGTCTCGCAACAAAATTTGTTGCAAGTTGCACGTACCATGTTACACGTTACAAATACCATGCAACTTGTCTCGCGACAAAAATTGCGTAAGTTAAAAATGACGCATACCGTATTTCCTCGAATAAACGCCGCGGCGTTTATTACATTTTTTATGATTTGGGTGCGGCGTTTATTCGAGGGCGGCGTTTATTTAAAATGATGTTTATTTTGTTAAACAATCAACCGTAACTTTACTTAAAAAGTAGAAAAAAGATACAGTTCTTTGTCTGGCTGTTTGTTTTGCACCCAGGGGTGCGGCGTTTATTCGAGGAAATACGGTATGTCGACTATAGAGTGCGGCGAAACAAGTTGCAAGAGCCATGTTACACGTATTTTTGTTGTGCAACGTGAAAAAAATTGTTGCAGAAAGTAGAAAACGATTCAACTCTTCCTGCAACTTAAAAAAAAACAAAAATTCAGTTCCATGAAAGGGTGTTACACGTAAAAGTCGTGCCTGCAACTTGCAACAATATTTTTTTCGAGACAAGTTGCACGAAAAATTGTAACGTGTAACAGCACCTTTCTATCACATTTAAGTTGGGGTCTTAGTTTTCGTAATTACGAAAGCTAATTACGAAAACTAAGACCCCATCTTATTTTTCTTGTTTGTCAATTTTATTGAAGATGAGCTAGTAATAAAAAAAGTGTTATTTTTTTTCTTATTTTTTTACGTTTCTGAAGGTGAGCGCGAGTTTATAAATCGCCAAATGTTCCGTTGCATGTTATCTTGACTTTTCTGGTGGCACAATTAAGGTTTCGTGATTGAAGACCTAAGATATAAGGACGTTTCTCGAACGTCCCGATAACTTTCCGGGCCAGGAGCTACATTTGAAAATCATAATTGCATGTTATCTTGATTTGCTGCTTTGCTATTGGTCTTATTACCTTTCGTAATTACAAGTTTGTGCAATTCTTGACCGTGATTTCTTTTTTAAAAATAAAGAATCTTGTATTTAAACTGCAGTAAAATAAAACTCGAGCTTTCAACAGAAAATTTGAAATAAAACCAATTCCTATTTTGCTTAATATTTCGCTTATCGCGAACAATCACTTCTGATATTGTTGTCCGTTTTTCGCATCGGATTTGATGCACAATTCCACCGGCTATGTTATAAAACAATTGGTTCATGCTTTTAGCTGTGCACTATCGAGTTTTTAAAAATTAAGCGAAGTGAAGGGAAGTGGTGACAAATTATATATTGTTACATCCGCTGCAAGCAACTTTAAGTGGGATTCTTTGTCCTAGACAGGGTCCTAAAATAGCAGGTGCTGTCTCAGACCCTCAGCGGCACACCTACACCCAATTATTGGTCAAGTACCCCCACCCCCCCCCCCCCGGGGGATTTTACAGGCTTTTTACAACAATTCCCTGAGTTCCAGAAGATTTTCTTGCCCTCTATCATAAATAACTCGGCCGAAGGAGGATTAAAGAGTGAAGGGAACATAAAGAGAGCGCGAGAAAATACTTCGAAACACAAGGAAAGGTTGTAGAAAATCCCACTTGTTCTTAAAGCAACCAGGTTCTTCGATCCAACCGGAAAAGCAACAAATCAAGCAATGATGTATAAACTCTCCCGCTCACCTTCAAAAAATTGATAAATAAGAAAAATGAGATGGGGTCTTAGTTTTCGTAATGAGCTTTCGTAATCACGAAAACTAAGACCCACCGGAGAAGTGATAAATCAATGAAAAGACGGGGTGTTAATTGCTGTGTATTATTCGCTTTTTACATTTCAACATATTCTATTTATTGAAATAAAATAAAATTGATAAATAAGAAAAATGAGATGGGGTCTTAGTTTTCGTAATGAGCTTTCGTAATTACGAAAACTAAGACCCACCGGAAAAGTGAAAATCAGTGAAAAGACGGGGGTCTTAGTTTTCGGGGTCTTAGGTCTTAGGTCTTAGTTTTCGGGGTCTTAGTTTTCGTAACACCCGTGATAAAGATCCACTTTCTCACAAGTCTTGCACACCGCAGACTTAGACACTAAATCAACGGCTGAGAAATTGACTGATCCAAGCATATTCATAAAAATTAACAAAAACTGCAGCCGATCACTACTTATCTTGCAACAAAAGTTAGCCAAAGACGCCCCAACATATGCCAAGAGAACTAGCATAACGAAGGCATAGAGAAACAATAATTCTATAAATGGCAGACATGGCAGTGAGTGTGCACAGCATGCAAACTGACCTCCTGTCATTAAAGAGATTTATATCCCAAAGATCAAAGAGTCATACAATACATCGAGCATTTGTCAAAGCTATTCTAGAGGTTTCTTTATACATTTTGCAACTAGCGGGAGTCGTGTTTGGCCTGTCACTTTTATAATACTGATATTCTCAAATTAATATATGTATCATAAGTTTAATAGATAAAATACTACATGTAAAGAAAGCCAAATTTAAAAAACGTGAAAAGTATGAAAAGTATGATTTTCTAGTACTTAGGAAACAAAACTCTTTCACCCCTGACCAAGTTAACTTTAAATATATATAACCAGTTATTCAGATTCCCGTTTTGGCGATTATAAATAACACGGGAATGAATGATCGTGACAGTGGAACACTCAAAAAGGTCTTTAATATCTGAATACACATGCATTCCAAAGATATCCATAACGGAAACTAGTGTAGTAATTAAACCCTTTTAACATATCTATGATAAAAACACTCAATTACAAATCAAATCAAATCAAAACTTTATTAGCATTCGCATTTACATACATGGTATTGCCTATTACACTAACAGATTAAACTAGAGTATAGTGATTGCAGTCCTTGCTAACAGAGTGTTTCGTCTCTCTGAAGCTTCATATATAAAGTGACCCACCTGTGTCAACATTGTTAAAAAAGAAATTAATTCTATATGTATTTTGTAGGTTCAAAAAACTTTTACAATGTAGTGAATTTCTTAGGTCAGAATATGAAACACAGTCGAAAAAGAAATTAATTTCTTCTTCAACGTCATTTGGTAAGCAGCATTCGCAGTCCTTCAAATCTCTTGGAATTTTTGGTTTTGCATGTCTACCCGTTTCAACACGTGAGCAATGATTTCCTGTTCGAAACTTAGCCAGTGTTCGTCTGTGTTTCATATTTTTTATTACGTCATAACAGTTACTAGAACTTCCTATGTCATTTGTGAATTTAGAATAAAAATTAAGCTTGATTTTTAATTGAACAAGCTTCATCTGATGTACCTTAGATTCTGATTCTATATTATTAATAATTTTATTTAAGAAAATTTTCATGGATTTCTGACTATTTTCCACGAAAAGAGAATTTGTATCTGATATACCTTGGAAAGTTTCTAAAATTTTGTTTATTGAGGTCATAAAACTCGGATTGTCATGCAATGCAAGGGTATTTGATATGGATAGACACTGTTTTGCAATTACTACCACAAACAGACTCAGTAGATGGGGTTAAACAGATGTTTATTCAAAATTGATACTGCACAAGAGACAACACCCTCAACCGCCAAACCCAAAGGGGAAAAAGAATGAAATAAGGGTTTGAGAAGAAGTTACGATGTGGGAGAGAGTCTGGTTGTGATAGAATGGAGAATTTTAAACTTATTTTCGTTGGAAAGAGTGAGATAGACTAAATATGCGTCACTCTTCCAATCGCCATGCGATTTAATAAAAGCTGTAGGCGCTCGATTACAAAAAGCAAATGTAGCGCCCCCGCGACGAAAACTGTGCGAGGAATACTGTGCGGGATTAAACCCAATGGCTGAAAGTGACTTCTTAATAAAAGCGTCATACTGGTGAGCCAAGATAGGCCTGTTCGATCCCCGAGATTGACAAACGAATAATGGTGAAGAGGGCGACAATTGTACACTAGCTAAATACTGCCTAAGCGCGATGACAGCACAAAGGGGCGAACCGGGAATAAACGGCAAGGGAATTTCTAAAACCCGCTCCCGAAACTGGAGTGTCTAAGTGCGCGTGATGCGCAACAAAACCCCTTGCGGTGTGAAAGTCACGCTAGATAGTGTCAAAAAATACGCCTGGGAATCTCCAATTTCAGACAACTTATACGGTACTAAATTAGAGATACGTAAAAAAGAAAAGAAGGCTACTAAAAATAAAGCACGCATCCAGACGTGCAAATGATTATCTAAATCGAAAAGACGGAACAATTGTAAAAGGATCTCAACAGTGATCGGTTCTTTTCGTGCGACACAATCACCCAAGATCCGACGCACCGCTCGTTTGGCAAGATAAACGTGATAATCGTGAAGAAAGGCAAAACTGGCACCACACGAGCGGTTAATATGTGAAATAATGCTCAAATAATTAACGATCGAACGGTATGACGTTAAAGAACGTGACAAAAAAAACTAAATAAAGCAAATAAACGGATTTGGAAACTGGAAAAGGTAAGAAATCGAAATATTGGCAAAACAATAAATATGTTCGCATATAGCATCTCATAGAGCGCTTTGTGTAGTCGCAAAAAGCATGGACCTGAATAGTTCCTAAATACTGCTGCAAAGCGTCGATGTGATCTGCGAGATTAAATTGAAAAACAGAAAGAAAAAAAAATCAATAAACTTAATAAGGATCTATGAAAATAAATGGAAGTAGCTACTTAATATACATTAAAAACGAACTTAGAGTCGCTAGGAAATACTTGGGTAAGGTTCAAGGTAGCTACGGCATGCTGCACATAGTCTGAGTACGAGGAGTCTAAGTGAGCACGACTCAACGCATCCGCTAAAACGTTAGACTTCCCGCTAATGTAACGCGCAGATAAACGGATATTGTTAAGAGACAGCAACAACCAAAGTTCACGTAGACAACGCTGCATGAAGGCGTTCTTTGAACGTTGATTGTTCAGTGCGTATACGCTGACCTGATTGTAAGCAGTTCGAGCTGGTTAATGTTCAAATATTGACTAGCAATAAAAGGAGGAAACGTGGCATGGAAGAATTTCTCAAAACACACTGCACCACAAGCATCAAGACAAGCATCACATGCCAACAGTTCTGAATCGGACACAGTAATGGCGGTCGGAATCACTGAGACACCATTGTAGTGTTGCTCTTGCTTTCACAAAGGATAACACAGGAATGAATGATCGTGACAGTGGAACACTCAAAAAGGTCTTATCTGAATACATGCATTCCAAAGATATCCATAACGGAAACTAGTGTAGTAATTAACCCTTTTAACATAACATATCTATGATAAAAACACTCAACTGCATCACCTTCCTGACTCTTCAACGAACCAGATACAAACACGAATAAAACGTCAGCAAAGATTGTTTGTGAAGCAAAGTAACAGGTGAAGTTAAATCGAATTTAAGAACTCTACTAACTTACCGTTTCCTAAACACAGATTTTAAAAGCCTGTAATCGTCACACTCGTCGACTCGTGCAGACTGCACAATCGGTCAAACCTGGGTGTCTGTAATACGAGGACCGGATGGCGGCGGATGGCGGATGGCGGATGGCGGATGGCGGATGGCGGATAATACAATGCGGATGGGAAAAAAAAATAGAAAAAATTATTTATGACTTTTACAAAAAAAAAGAAATTGTTATTGTTGAAACTGCATGTCTTAAAGTATTTAACAATTAATAAAAAATAAAATTTCATCTTGCATTCACCTTTCATGTTCTCAGATAAAGCATTTTCTACTTCCCCCTATACTAATTACTGAGCGTGAAGGGTCCATAACCCGGGATCACAAATCCCATTTCCCACACACGCACATTCATGACCAGCAAAGCCGCGTAATCAACTGGCTCGAACTCACGTAAGCGTGCAAACATTAACTTTAAAATACATCGATTACCGTTACTCCTTGTTTTTACATTGCATTACATAACTTATGATATCAGTCGTAAAAAGTTCGTACGGGTCACAATAAGTCAATATTCATTCCAATGTTCTGAACGAAAACAAACTCAAAACTGTAACTGCAACACGAACCGTAACTCACGGTGTTTATCGTATATACCGTACCTCACCCGTAGAAAGATATTTTCAGAATTAACTCTATGTACAGGTAAAATATTTCTTGTTTTCAACGTCGCATTTACAAAATGCTAATTGGATGACGCTAACCCGGGACTTTGCCATTATTTCTACGCCAATTTACAATGCGCAGTTTACAGAGTTTACAGCTTGAGGATAATAATTTGATAAATACTAAAAAAATAAACTGTGGAAAAACGTAAGAATTCACTAGCATCCGTGAGATTTTCAAAACGGATCACCATATCTGTACCACAGGGAGCACATACAATCTGTTTGTGTAACATAATGACCGTTTGTTATTACTCGTGGCGAAGCACACGAGTTATAAATCCGGCGTTGACTTTTCTTGTTTTTTTTTCGTGTCACATTAGCGCATGCAAATTTATGCACGCATATTTAAGTCTATATAGACGACTATATGGCTTTCGGCCATGAAATACATACCGTAAAATCTCTCCGTTTGTGTACTCGAGAAGCAAGATAAAGAACTACTGCGTACAACTGCACAGTACTTTTCAAGACAATTCAAGGCGTTCATGGATGGATAGGACCGTTTGATATTGTGTTCGCCGCTTATTCCTGTGGGATTTTTGCTCTGGCAAGTTCTGTGTTTTATATATTAAACTTGCCATTTGCTTAGCGATCGAGCTCCGGGTCGAGCTTAAGTGTCAGCTACTGAATCTAGTGAATGCAGTGTAGTCTTACTTTTAAACCCGTGCATACGTGAAAGCATGATGAACAGGTTATCGGCAAGGGTGTTTAAATAAAATTCATTCTGACTCACTCACTCACTCACTCACTCCCTCCTTCCATCAGCTGTAAACTTAGTGAGCAAATGCTTTGTTACGAACACGTTTCGTAACAGGAATTCAACGTGAATCCAACGATAACAATAATTAATTTGATGTAAACGAATATAGACAACAATAAGCTTACAGATGTTTCGCATTTGGAGTTTTTAGTGCAACATTAAAATCGATTTAAAAGGATTTTGCAACCTAAACACGCGTTCTGATGCGTATCTAGGTTAAAATAATAAAATTTAGTTCGTAGGTAGTATGTGCTCTTGGACAGCGCAGTGATTGAGTTCGTGGCTTTTTCCCGGACGGCCCGAATTCGAATTTCCATCAAATCCTTTTTTTTTTTTCTTTTTTTTTTCTTTTTTCGAACTGGACATTATGAAAGTGATGTACTTTTTTTTTTCGTTCGTCAAAAATCCTTAATTTAATTTAAAAAATATAAATCGAACTGTGTTAGTGTGAAAACGTATTAAAGCTTACGGCAATATTGCGTTACGCGTTAGCATTTCTTCTTCTCAGATTGGCTCTTAGGAGCCTTTGATTAGATATAATTTTAAGCTTATGTTTCTCTGTAAAAGCACTCATATCACTTGGGAATCAATGCTGCAATGAGTTAAAGGCGCCACGAGTTCAAGCTGTGTACAGCTTCTTGTTTTATAGGAAATGTACGGGATTTACCTAAATTTCATATTATGGCGACGTATCGCCAAATGTATGTACTGATCAACGCTAAATAAACGTTAAATTACCTTATTTGAAGGTCCTTCTCTTAGACGTATAGTCAACGGCGAACTCAGAATCCTTCAAAATCGCTCAAAATATCACTTTTACGGCAAAAGGACGACAACACACAACAAATGGCAAAGTCCCGGGTTAGCGTCATCTAATTAGCATTTTGTAAATGCGACGTTGAAAACAAGAAATATTTTACCTGTACATAGAGTTAATTCTGAAAATATCTTCCTACGGGTGAGGTACCGTGTATACGGTAAACACCGTGAGTTACGGTTTGTGTTGCAGTTACAGTTTTGAATTCGTTTTCGTTCAGAACATTGGAATGAATATTGACTTATTGTGACCCGTACGAACTTTTTACGACTGATATCATAAGTTATGTAATGCAATGTAAAAACAAGGAGTAACAGTAATCGATGTATTTTAAAGTTAATGTTTGCACGCTTACGTGAGTTCGAGCCAGTTGATTACGCGGCTTTGCTGGTCATGAATGTGCGTGTGTGGGAAATGGGATTTGTGATCCCGGGTTATGGACCCTTCACGCTCAGTAATTAGTATAGGGGGAAGTAGAAAATGCTTTATCTGAGAACATGAAAGGTGAATGCAAGATGAAATTTTATTTTTTATTAATTGTTAAATACCTTAAGACATGCAGTTTCAACAATAACTATTTCTTTTTTTTTTTGTAAAAGTCATAAAGAATTTTTTCTATTTTTTTTCCATCCGCATTTTATCATCCGCATTTTGTTATCCTCATTTTATTATCCGCCATCCGCCATCCGCCATCCGCCATCCGCCGCCATCCGGTCCGTGTTTTACAGACACCCATTTGCCTTACCGCAGTTACGAGATCATTACAGTTACATGAAAACCACGCTTTAATAATAATCAATAAATGCGTTGTCGATTTAACACATCCTCCCGCCGGAAAGCATATTTTTTCATATAACCAATAATAAATGTTCACCTTTAATAATTATACGATACTATATACTATACAAAACAGCTCCAATTTTATAATACACACAAGCCAGCAAATACACTTCAACTCGAATAGCTCCTCCAAACCACAAACCTATTCTCAAACCATTTATAGAATATTTCACATAACTGTCCACGTGATTGGTAATATCACTGTAAAATAATATGACGCTAAACACTTATGACAAGCGCACCTAGAAAATAGACAAGAGATTATACAACTAAACAGAAATGTTAAAAAAGCAAAAAAAGAGGAAGCAATTTACGCATAATAGGCCGTTTTGCCTTATAATTAATTGATGATTACGGGGTGTCTATGGGGGTAGAAGGGCACAAACAATGGCGTGCGGAAAAAGCGTTATTTTTGCTCCCCTTCCGCTCCCCGCTCGCCTCGCGCTTCGCGATCGCCTGCCGCGCTCACCTGAAACGCTTAAAAAAAATAACGCCTGTTCTGCTCCGCGCTCGCCTCAATCTATTGAGATCCCTTCAATACAAACACACAACAGCGTTAAATCATTCCTTCAACAACCATTGACAAGTACCTAATTACTCCATTTAACAGAAAGACGTACCGCTAATGTAAAATCGGAAAAGCTAGATATTTCGGCCCACCCACAACTAAACAACTTTCAACAAAATATTACACATCACACAACCATTAATAAACCAATTTACACATTCTCCAATTTCTTAGGACAAAAAATAATGCGAAAACGTTATTATAGTAAGCCCATTGACTAACTATAACATGCCATATATGCAATCTGAACCTTCATCTTTCACACAATCGGCACACCTTTTTATCGCGCAATTAGACATACGCTGTTCTCACGACTAACCAGCACCACAGCTACCCTTAAAATAACATACAAGTGGCTACAAGTATAAATTCAATGAAACTTCAGCACGCTTCGAACATAAATTCGCCTTTTGCGCTCCATGATAGTCCGTCATTTAATATGAACGCCGAAGGGAGAGAGAAGTGTGAGAGGACCATACTCCTGACAATTTAAGATAACACCTATTAAGAGTACAAAATCAACGTTTGATACCCCTTTTAACTCCCAATTCAGTCGTACACTACAGTTTTAAAATATCTAAGCATCACAAAACCAAAAGTATTCAGTTTGCCCTTTACTATACGAAAAGCGAGCGACCAAATCGCAACAGCCACCGACGAAGTCACGAAACCACTTGTTTCGTCTGCACGAAATACAATTTAAGGACGTTCGCGCCCATTGCTACTGCGCATTCTTTCGCGCATGTCACGCAAACGTTAAGAGCCCATGAAATATCAACAGGAACGTACCCAACGCAAACTTTTTTCCACTTTATAGAATGGAACGTAAAGAGCGTGTAGTTTCATGGGATAGCTGTGGAACCAGGCCTTCTCGGAAATGTCACGCAATAACGTGACAGTGCGAATAGATGGTCACTTTGAGAACTTCGCAGCCATTTTACTCTCTTGGGTGCCCGGTGACCCCATTTTTCTTTCCGTAGATCATTTCCTTTCCTTATTTTCTCCATTTTAACAAAAAACAGAAAAAATCTGTACGTGAGAAGTTACAAATATTTCGCCTTTTCTGCTCTCGTGCGACCAAAGTTTTCTTCGAATGTGGACGGGCAAGACTAATATGTTTTCTTTTTCAAGGCCTATTCTTCCTCAAGGAACGACATCAAATCTAAACGTTTACGTAATAGACTTAGTTGTGTAGAATTAAGTACGTTTACCTGATCTAAATTTCACTAAACTAGCTTCTTTTATTGCTAATAATTGTTAGCTAAGATCGTCTTTAAATAACGAAAGCTTCTTAAAACGCATGGTCTTCAATGCGCCTTATCTCGAAAACGAGCACGATGACCTCCCACTTTTTCGGTCATTTTGGCAATAGTTGATCTTCACCTTACTGCATGGAAAGTTTTAAAAAAATCTGTACGTGGGAACATTTTGGGCGCGAATGTCCTTAATTTGCATATTGTTGCCATGAAAATATGGGTGTGACGTAATGGTGAAAGCATCCGGCTCCTAAAATAAACAGTTCTCAAATGACTAGATACACTCCTCTACTCTAAATTCAACAATGAATTCACAGCTTTTTTTTCCTTTCAAAAATATAGCACGCAAAAAAGGGTTGTTGTTGTTCTTTCGGGACAACGCGGTTCTTGATGCACCTTGTTAGAAAGGTGAGATGGTTTGTGAAGCGTGCGAGCTTGCTCGACCAACGCTCATGTCGACGAATCAACCTTAGGGCTGTGCGCCCATATTTCCGGTTAATATTGTAAAAAGGGTTGTTGTTGTTCATCGTGGTGAACACACTAGTAAAGAAGTATTTTTCGTTTGTCTCACGATGTAGTCACTTCCGATGTGGATCGCGACGTTTCGACTGCATACTGCTAGTCTTCTTCAGGCGATGGGGTCGACTGGTTACGCGTCACCTTATGAAGCACGATGCTCTGCTGTGATTGGTTGGTTTTCAACAGCTGTGACTGGCGCATTTTGATCCTCGTTGTTTCGGCGAATTGTTCCCTCGGCGGTCCGTAGTCGTACGGCTCTCCTGTTGTTGTGTTTCTTGATCGTGGGCATCCATGCTTCTGGAATTTCTATTCCACTGTCCCTGTTGATGTTGTTAGGGTCAAGTCTTATGTGGATCATCTCTTTGACCCTGCGTGTGTACCAATGAGGATCACGATCAATAAACTTTACTTCATTCCAAAGCGGGTGGTGTCCGGTGTTGTTGGCGTGCTCTGAAACGGCGGAGGTCGACCCCATCGCCCATCGTAACCAGTCGACCCCATCGCCTGAAGAAGACTAGCAGTATGCAGTCGAAACGTCGCGATCCACATCGGAAGTGACTACATCGTGAGACAAACGAAAAATACTTCTTAACTAGTGTGTTCACCACGCTGAACAACAACAACCCTTTTTTACGAAATTAGGCTTTGTTTTCTAGATGTACATAACAGCTAAATGTATCTTTGACATTAGAAATTTATTTATGACAGTGAGTTAGAAAGTTTTTCTTTGGGTCCGCAGAAATCCGCACATATTCAGTGACGTGATGGAACTTTAATAACCGGCTTTTGTCTTTTGTCTTCGAGGTCTTCAACGCCTCAAACTGGCCTGCAGGCGTCTGGTTAATCCAAGTTTTAACACAAATTATCGCTTCCTGTTTGGCCTAAAATGCTGTAATTCATCTACAGAATTCCTTTCTTACGTATCCGATTTCCTTCCTTTTTTATAGAAAACTCTCATTGGTGGAAACATGCAAGCGCTCCATTTGTAAATTTTCTTCAAAATCCCGTCAAGCTAACTGAATGCAACGAGAACGACGCGCTTAACCAATCACGAGTAAGAAATTTTGATGCTCGACCAATCAGGAGCGAGTAATTTTGCCCTCAATGAAAGCAAAAATGTCCTCTTTGTTATTTTGCCCGCTATATTATAAAGCATACAAATTGTTTCGACTACGCTTAAAAACTCACAGACCATATAAGAGCAGTTTGCCTTTGCAAATCATGAGTAAAATATCTGTATAAATGAAAAGCTCCTAAGAGCCAACCCGTGAATAAGAAATGCTAACGCGTAACGCAATATTGCGGTAAGCTTATGTTTTCACACTGACACGGTTCGATATCTTTTTAAAATTAAACGTAAGGATTTTTGACAAACAAAAAGAAAAATACAGTAACATACAGTACAGGAAAGAAAAAAGATCCCTAGCGAGACTTGAACCTCGGGCCATCCGGCTGTCCTTCCGCGCGCTAACACACTCGGCCATAGTATAGTCTCCTAGTATAGTTTTTACTGATTTAGGAGTATTTTATTAAAGCATTAAAGCCATCGTGATCACTGACTTAAGAGCAGGATAAATTTAATTACTTCAAGGTAGATACGCATCAAAACGCGTGTCTGTGTTGAAAAATCCTTTTAGATCGATTTCAATGTTGCATCAAAGACTTCAAATGCGAAACATCTTTAAGCTTATTGTTGTTTATATTCGTTTACAAAAAATGAGTTATTGTTATCGTTGGATTCACGCCGTTCTTGTTACGAAACGCATTCCATTCTCGTCCCCAGAACTGCACGTTTTTTTTTTAATTGCGTCTCGTGTAGCTCTGGTAACGGACAAAAATTTGATTTTTTTGATTGGCCGTTTAAAAATGAATGCACAACAAGGTAAAAAATTTACGCTTCTACGAATAAGATTTTCTTTCCGGTTGAATTTCAAATGTTTAAGTCCTATGACGACTACATCAACAAAACCAACGTTTTAATTTCAACGCATTCAACGACCAATGTCACCCAGTTTTGTTTGGTTTAGCAGGTAAAGGTACGGCTGCTAAATTTCAAGGTATAACGGGATCTGATTGTCGCTAAATATGAGCGATTCGTTTCCGAAAATAATCAGTATGTGTCTTGGAAGACGAAGCTATAAGCGGCCACGATTATAGAAGTATGTTGCTTGCAACAGGGACGAGTATTAAAGTGTATATGACAGTGATTTTTTTTATTTGCTTGATCGAATCTACATGATGTCCTGATAAGAAAATGGAAACAAATTTTTCGATATCGATTTTCGTTCTTCGCGTTTTAGCCGTCTAAACACGTGAAATTTCACTTCCGGTGTGTTACAAAACCGCGCAAGAAGAAAGACTGGAAATAGTCCGCTGTGACGTCAATACGGGAATGCCAGTGTCGCGGTTTCTCTGTTCCCCCGTTTTTTGGTGCGTGTTGCTACAACACATCTTGATAGAACCATGTTTCTTCCTCAGGGCGCACCAAAAAATGCGAGGAACCAAGTAACCTCAACACCGGCATTCCCGTATCGACGTCACCGCGGACTATTTCCAGTCTTTCTTCTTGCGCGGTTTTGTAACACACCGGAAGTGAAATTTCACGTGTTTAGACGGCTAAAACGCGGAGAAGGAAAATCGGTATCGAAATTTTTTTCCATTTTCTTATCAGGACATCATGTAGATTCGATCAAGCAAATAAAAAAATCACTGTCATATACACTCCTGAAGAAAGCCCAAGAAATATTACCACTAGGTTACCCATTTTAAATAACAACAACACAACAACGCTATCAGCACTCTCGTAAGCAAATTATATTTTCTTTATGGGGTAGTACTCCTTGCTACAACTTGAAATACAAATCGAGGGAAACGAAGGTCACTCGAAGCTCAATTAAAATAACATGAAACGAATGCAAAACAAAAATTCCTCGATATTTCTTACCACTGTTCGATGAAATAAGCCTATCAATGACCACAGCGTATCCATCATCAAACTTAGCTGTCCCATCAACTGATTTGGTCGGATATAATAGCGTTCAGTGGCGAAACGATAAATACACAGCTCACAAACGAAAGAAATCGGTTGACTTATCGAGGATTTTCTAAAACCAGTAGGCAAAATACAAAGACAATCTTTCTTCTAAATAACAGCAGCACGTCAGTAAAGCTTTTCTTCTTTCTTTTTTCAGCGCGATGTTTTCCTGTAATTGTTAAGTCTTGTACAGTCCTTTTGAACGCCATTCCACACACACACAACATTCTCGTCTCCAGAGCTCAACCAAACGAAACGAGAGCTCTGGGGACGAGAATGCACACACGAAATGTTTTATTATTTCCGGTTTCTGGTATTGAGCAAGCGCAATAGTACATTAATGCATTAGGCATGCGCTAACGGATGTCGTGGATTTTACGACATCCGGGAGGCTTTGGTCCCAGAGCCTTCGTTTTTTCCGCTGACCAAACGAAACGAAGGCTCTGGAGACGAGAATGAACGCATTCGTAACAAAGCATTACGTCACTAAGTTTATAGCTGACGGAAGTAGCGAGTGAGTGAGCGAGTGAGTGCTCATTTGCATATCCATCTCCGTTACCGATAACTCGTTCATTACGCATGCGCGTATTCTCGGGTTAAAATGCAGATATATAAGCGGTGTAGATACCCCATTTGCACGTTGACGTCATTTGACTACTACTACTACCAGAATCCTTCAGTTTTTTGTTTTGTAGTGCAAATTAGGGCTATTGTTATTTAAACCGCACTGGAATTACACAATTTAAATAAGAAAGGAAAAACGAAATGATTTCTGGTAGTAGTAGTCAAATGAGGTCATCGTGCAAATGGCCTATTCGAAAAATTAACCAACAGCATAAAGCGTGCCGACATTTAACTATTATAGCGCGAAAGCGCGCGTGATATCGCCTAATACTTAATAATACTAATACTAATACGAGTCGGCCGCTAAAATTAGGCGAAATCACGCAAGCTTGAGCGCCATAATAGTTTTATAATTCAACACATTGATAACAAAGCACATTTTGAAGAAAAAATATCGCCGACAAGCGTTTTATTTTTTATAAAAAAACTTACATATGTTTTACCGCGCGAAACTTGCCACATCGCACAGTTCATGAATGAAAGTGGCGCCTTTATTTTTGTCAATATTGCGCAAGCTTGAACACTATAACTGTTTTATAATTCAACACATTGATAACAAATCACAGTTTCGAGAAAAAATTCATTGAGATATACAACCTTTCACTGAGTAAAAAGTCTTCGCTACGGACTGGTTTAAGCCTTCTTCTTTAAGCCTTATGTCCACTCTCGCCTTTTCTGTTTATCTTGACCGCAGAAATTTTATCAAATAAAATAAGACAAAACCCGACCGTCAAGGGAATTCGTATTTTTGGCTCTGAGGTCAAACTAAGTCAGTTTGCAGATGACACGAACTTATTCTGTGGTGATCTGGTATCGGTCGAACAAGCTATAGACACAGTGAATGTCTTTGGTAAATTCTCCGGATTAATGCTCAACGTAGAGAAAACAAAAGCCATCTGGCTAGGAAAATGGTCAAAAAATAGAACCAAACCGTTAGGGATGAAATGGGTAAATAGTCCAACAAAATTCCTAGGAATTTTTGTCTCTTATGACGAGAAAGGTAACAACCAGATGAACTTCAACCTGAAAGTGCAAAAATTACAAACGAATCTAGATATGTGGAATTCGAAAGGGTTAACACTGTATGGAAAGGTGCTAATAATTAAATCTTTGGGGCTATTCAAGTATATATATTCAATTTCGAACACAAACGTTCTCAAGGAGATAGTTTCAATAGTAAAAGATAAAATGTTTCGTTTCCTTTGGAAAAATAAAAAAGATAAAATATGGAGAACAAGTCTTTATCAGGACTTTTGCAATGGAGGGTTACGGATGGTTGATATGGAACTAACAATAAGATCGTTACGATTAGCATGGATTCAAAGACTTCTGTTTGGAAATAAAGGCAATTGGAAAATAATTCCGGACCACTTCTTTAAAAAAACACGGTGACCTCAACTTTTTGCTCCGATGTAACTATGATACTAAATACCTTGGGCACTTTCCAGAATGTTACAGAGACATACTTATTGCTTTTGATGAAATTAAAACTTTGTATAACTACGATCAAGGAAATGACATTATCCTTTTCAACAATAAAAGTAGTTAATAATAGATTGTTCACGGACAAAACATCATTTTTCACGCTCTCCCAAACGTAAGAAATCATATCAAACAATAAGCTAAAATGCAAGGTAATGGTAACTTGAAATAAAATTCATTGCTTATGCTAACACTGGGGGTGAATTTGGTTCGTTGATTAGAACTTAAAATCAAATTGCCAATAACTGCAGAATATAGCGATTTATTTCTCAAAATGGTTTTGTGGATTTTTAGCTTAAGGCTTGATTTGATGGGTTACGTTTGGGAGAGCGTGAAAAATGATGTTTTGTCCGTGAACAATCTATTATTAACTACTAATAAAGATATTTTAGTAGATGGAAAGCCTATTTTTCTTAGGGAATGGTTTAATAAAGGTATCTATACGATCCAAGAGCTCTTGAATGAAAACGGTCAATATCTAACCTTCAATGAATTTCAGTCAAAATTTCATTGCAAAACAAATTTTCTCCAGTTTTATCAAATCTTGAGCGCAATTCCTGGTTCTTTGAAAGATAAAGCGCGAACTCGAAGACAAAATCCGATGCTAAACTACAGAGAAAATTGTACATCGTTATTACTGAACGAAAACACCCAAATTGATCTAGAAAAGTTTAAAGCAAGGGACTATTACCGTTTATTTCTTGCCAAGAAACATCAATCACCCCCTACTGGCCCTAAAAGACGGAGCACTGACCTATCAATGGATACAGAAGACTGGAAAGAAATTTTTAACATAACCTCAAGACTATGCAAGGAAAATAAAATTCATTCATAGGATTGTCGTCACGAAGAAAGAACTCTTTAGATATGGGATCCACACAGACAGTGATTGCATATATTGCGGCGAACCAGATTCTATAGATCACACCTTCGTTAGTTGCACATTTACTCCAACCTTCGTTCATAATGTCATTGATTGGTTTAATGTTCAAAATGGCTCTAGTTTCCAACCGGATTCGAAGGAAACGCTTTTTTCATCCTGTAAATACCAAAACAACCAGGTGCTAGAGAGAAAAGTCAATTACACCCTTCTCTTCATGAAATTGTGGGCGGCACGGTGGTCTAGTGGTTAGCGCGTCGGAATTTCAGCCTGAAGGTCGGTGGTTCGAAGCCTGGTCTCTGCCGTCGTGTTGTTTCCTTAGACAAGAAACTTTACTCCTCACTGTCTCTCTCCACCCAGGTTTAATAATGGGTACCGGCGACAAAATGCTGGGGGTAACCCTGCGATGGACTAGCATCCCATCCAGGGGGAGTAGCAATATTCCTAGTTGCTTCATGCTACAGAAACCGGGTTAAGCTCGGGCCGTGTGGACCATCATGGCCCGTGTGCGACTTTACCTTCATGAAATACTATATATATGCAAGTAAGCTAAATAATAGTTTGCTTTGTCTGACTGATTTTAGCAACAAACTTAATCTTAAATACATAGTGGAAAATCTGACACATTGACATCTGAACACAAACTATTACGCTCCTCTTCTATTTTGTAAAACAGTATTGTTCTCCTTTTTTTCCTTGTTTTTCTATAGACCTTATATTTTTGTTTAATAACGAACGTGTATCGTGTTGTATTGTACACCGTTTGTAAACTATACTTGTAGGTTAGTAATGCTGCAGAGTAATATAACGTGTAAGTTAGAGTAGTGTGATGATGTAACTTTTGTTATAAGTTTTGGATGTTTTCAATAAAGTTTTAAATCTCGAAGACAGATGGTTACCAGACACTTTCTTGCTTGTGGTGAAAAAACGGCACCAAATCTTGTGGAAAAAAAAGCTCTCCTTAGTCGTCGAAGCTGAGGACTATTCTGGCTTTTGGTCTTGAAAAAGTGGAGCACTGATGAGAACAGATCCCCCAATGCTGTACGTACAGAGAAGTTGTTAGCAGAGGGGCACGGGTTCCCCTCCTTTTGCAAAAAAAATATAATAATAATAATGGTAAGGCCCAGCCTATAACATTTTCTAAATACGTCTATTGTATAACCAAATAATAGGACCCCATTTTAGTCACTAGCGTGAAAATGTAAATAACTTCTGTAAAAATGCAAGGACCACTAAAACAAACAGTAGCAAAATATAGCTAGACCGTTACTTGTTTATTAGCCTATCGTGTGCCAGCAATTTATCATAGCCCATTTTAAATATTGTAACCGTTTGTTTCCATCTTCACTAAGCTTTCCTAGCCCCTGATGAAGGTAAGTTTTGTCTAACCGAAATATCGGGCATATCTTATTAAAAGAAATCGAACAAATTTGCTGTCTGATCAGCCTTGCATGTTAAAGTTTTTTTTTTTTTGAAAATGTAAACTACGCCCATTTCGTGAACATAAATTTCTACTGGCTGATTTACATCATGTGATGTTTTCATGTACGTATTTTAAGTAGACTTATTCTAAAGGTGCGCTACAACGGCATCTTTACCATATTCACTATCAATTCTTCTATTTTGTTTTTATTAACATCACGTTCTAACGCTTTAACGAGATGGCTTTAAGAGCCCTTTGATTTGGCTCCTACAGCCGTAATGACGAGATCAGAAAGTTTTCTGAGGAAGCATCAAGTCTATATCATATTCCAGAGGTGATTACCAAAGGAATTTTATGAAAATTGTGCTCCTTCATTCACTCCTTGTCGAGCGGTTAAACTTTGAACCAGTTTTCATTCAGCTACGCCAAGAAACACTGCGACCGCGACAACGCGAAAATTTCGCGCCTTTTTTGTCCAATCATGTGAACAATATTTTTTGTCTTTTCTTTTCTTCTCTTTTTTTCTTTCTTTCCCCTTTTTAACTAATAGTTCACGCATTTTTTCGCCCAAAAACATGAAATTACAGGCAGCAGTCATTTTCACTTTCCTTCAAAATTATACGTCATGTAGACATAACGTATATCGATAACTTTTTGACCATATTTGGGCAGTGTATCAACGTGTTGAATTATAAGTGGATTTATTGCGGAATATTTATGCCTAGATAATAAGCCTAATTTGCATAAATTATCAGCATAGGTGTAGGTAATACATGAAGCAATTACACCTATAGAAAACACCTGCGATAGCAAAAAAAGAAAAAAAATCCTCTCGATGAGAAATTTTAATCTTTCTACCCCGGGAGGCAATAAATTGGCAGTCACTACAAAAAGTTCTCAAGTTTCCCGAATTTGCTGCACCATATAATCCTTTAACGCAGGCATCTTTAGGGATCGTCCCGCAATTCTCTCCCACAAACGGCTGCTTAATAGAGCCGCTATGTGAGTTCTGACATGCTGTGTTGTGTAGCCAAAAGGCAAATCATCGCCGTCTTGTAATTTAAATCGACTCTCGCAGTGAGCGGTGAACAAGTTTTGAATTAAAACAACGCTCTTGAAATCATATCTTCTCGACTTTGCATATCTATCTCCGACAAAACAGTTCCCTTTGGCGCTTATAGTTTATTTGGAGATGGACAAAAACTGTACGAGAAAACAATAAGTGAAGCGACATACTGGGATTCAATATTGATGACAACACATTCAGATTTCGTTTTCATACAAAAACCTGTTAACGGCCTGTGATTGGTCGTATGAGTGGATTGAGTAATGAATGGATTGCGCGACGAGCCTTAGGGCGCCTTTCAAAAAAACTACGAGTTTCAAACTTAATAAAAGGGAATTTCAGTGCAAATTCAGAAAGTGGCTCTAACTTCCAATGTTTACAGATCGAATTGGAATTTTGTGACAGGGTGTATGCACGCCATCTCAGAACAACGCGTGAAAAATTCTGCTGGCAAAAAACAATTTGCTTTTACAAATCATTAAAGCAATTACTTTGCCATTACCATTCTCATATCTTCCGACAAAGGGAACTTGATTGGCCAATTAATCCTACTAAGCAACCGCCGATATAAATGGAACAAATATAGTCTTCAAGTTGTGTTGCGCGGTGTGTAACTTCCTCAGAGAACGTCAGCCAAAAAGACTGTAGAGAGTTATAGAGAATGAACACAAAACGTTTTGCGTTTTTGCTTTGTTTGACATTGCTATTTCTGATGATCAGCTGCGATGGGTTCTCAGCAACAATTCCAGGCAAGAGAATTATCTTCCGGAAGGTAAGGCTTTGATAAGAAAAAATCTCAGCAAAGCTTCTTTTAAGTTTCTGTGGATCGGATTCACTCAGGACATTCAGATTTGTTCTTCGCATTTTCACTTGCATGCGGTCTTGAAAAATACGAAAAACGTCAATAACAACAGCAATAGCGAACAGCCTTGTTTGTTTGATTGTATGTTTGTACTTTTACCTCTCCACGCTTATACTTGATTTTTCTTCAGTGTATTTATACCCATGCTTCTGTTGCGCAAACTCTAACAGGCACCCTAGTATATTCAAAGGGATAGGTCTTGTGTATCTGGTTCAGAATCAGACAGCAGAAATCGACTTTCAATCTTGCTTATACTTGTCTATCTACTCCTCGTTGTACGGCGTTGCTTTTTAACGCTCTCGTGAATAATTTAGCTTTCTAACAATGAGTGTTTCGTTGTATTAGGAGACGCCACTGATGTACGGCTTGTACTCAGCCAAACTTAAGCTGTGGTCTCAGCTGTATAACAACCGACAACTGAAGGACGAACCAAAGGACTGGTGAATACTAAACGACACTTTTCGCAGTGAAGAGCTTGTGGACAGATAAACAAGAAAAAATCCTTATGAATGAGTAGTGAAATAATAATAAAAAACATTTTATTGTGTCAGTATTAAGGTCGCGGGGGATACCTGGTCACGAATAAGTTCATAAGGCAAAATTTTAGCAGGGGTGTCACATTGAAAAATGTTATATCGTGAACGTTTGAAAGCCGATTTCGCTAACATTTAACAGAGATATTGGAGAATAATGGAAGTGCATAAGGATTGTTTTTTTATTGAAGGGATCGCGCCTTGCGTCAATGCTGTAAGCTACTAAAGTTAGTTTGTTTTAAAACGTGGTTTTGTGTCCAAGTTTGCTCTTCGAGAAGAACACAAAGCAAGTTGATTTCGCCACTCACTGATCCGTCAAAGCGTCCATTGTGTCATATCTGACTCCGATCTATTTATTTCAACTTTAATTAAAAGTTATTAGCTTTTAAAGGAGTAAAATTGTCCATGTTAGAATTTGAAGCCTCATATCTTCCCTTTGAAAGCCTATTTAAAAATTTTGAGTCAGATATGACAATCTACAATACACGTAGTTTACCTCCCTGTAGTGTCAACTCATGAAATTCTCTATCCGCGCTGAATTCTTGGACACAAAATTGCTTGTTTTACGCTTCCGAAGGCTTCCCGAGCAAACACGAATGCAAAAAATGCATATATGTTAATTTTGCTAATTTTAATCCACGGGCTATTGTCAACACTTCATGCAGAAAGAACAAAGCGTTGACACGCTTTGCACGTACAATTATTGATGCAGAAACATTACAGAGCTTGTTCGTGAATATTTCGCGCATTTTCGGTATCAGCCATCGCACTTCGTGTATACTCTTTTCATAAATGCATACTGATGAACGAAACCTGTCCCCCGCGACCTTAAAGAGGCTCGTACCCATTTCTCAAGTCCACACCCTTTCAATTTTAATGGGCCATTTCTTTTGTTGTAGCGCATAAAAAGCCAAGCCACTTTGCATGAAAACATACAATACATTGAACATTATGGGAGTGTAGGATTTGTTTACATCGGTGCTTCCATGGCAACGGAATGGTGATCCTCCGAAATTAACAATTTGCGGAGTTTCGGATCAAGAGAAATTTTTGCAAAACCCGCCAGTGTACTAATTGATTAGACCATGGGCTTCCACTGGACAAAGTTTGAAAGAAAAGTATGAGAGCGTTTTTGAAATTTTGGGGGATGAAGTTTTGGGGATTATAAATACAGTAAAAAACATACCGTCGCCATAATTGACTAATATCTAAAGAAAACGATGCGCGCTGGGAATGCAGTTTCATCTTATAGTAGTTTGATTCCATTTGAAATGGTGTGTGAAAAAGTGAGGGGCTTGCTTTGGCCGATTGCGAGAAAGAAGGATTTGATTAGCGTGCGTTCAGCTGCTCTTGTTGCCATTTTTGTATGTAATTTGGTCTAGGCCTACAAATGTGATGATAATTTGGAAACCGCGAGATAATTTTTTTTTAAATTTGACAATCTCGAGATTAATCATCAACTTATATGGCCTGCAAGTTTCAAAGACATTGAAGACATGCAAGGCAATAAAATAGGGCCTCCAACGTACCAATTTTTCCCGCAGATTTTGTGTTTACAAGTGAGCGTCCTCATTATTCACGAGTATTGTTTTCAAGTTTCATATACATGTGCAAAGCTTTAGCAAAAATTTATTTGCATCGAACAGAACGCTCGATTGCTTTCCGAAGAATTTTTCGTAACACACTAATGGCTGGCTTGAGAATTGTTCAGTATAACATTACGCACTCGATGTCGCGCTATTACGCTGTAATGCAGCCATACCGAGGGTCTCTTTAAAATTGCAGGACAAGAACATATCCCAATTTGGAAATTTATAAACGAAATGCAGAAACACTGCTTTCTGACGTTGTTTTCATCAGTACTGTTGTCATTGCTATTCGTAGCGCAAGCCAGTTATTAGCATGTTTCGGAAAATTCTCCAGGAAGCAATCGAGCGTTCTGTTTGATGCAAATAAATTTTTTGCTTAAGTTTTGCACGTGCATATGAAACTTGAAAACAATACTCGTGAATAATAAGGACGCTCACTTGTAAACACAAAATCTGCGGGAAAAAATTGGTACATTGGAGGCCCTATTTTATTGCCTTGCATGTCTTCAATGTCCTTGAAACTTGCAGGCCATATAAGTTGATGATTAACCTCGAGATTGTCAAAATAGTTAAAAAAACTATCTCGCGGTTTCTAAATTATCATCACATTTGTAGGGGTAGACCAAATTACATACAAAAATGGCAACAAGAGCAGCTGAACGCACGCTAATCAAATCCTTCTTTCTCGCAATCGGCCAAAGCAAGCCCCTCACTTTTTCACACACCATTTAAAATGGAATGAAACTACTCTGAGATGTAACTGCATTCCCATCGCGCATCGTTTTCTTTAGATATTAGTCAATTATGTCGATAGTATGTTTTTCACTGTATTTATAATCCCCAAAACTTCATCCCCAAAAATTTCAAAAACGCTCTTATACATTTCTTTTAAACTTTGTCCAGTTGAAGCCCATGATCAAATCAATTAGTCCACTAGCGGGTTTTACATAAATTTCTCTCGATCTAGAGAAACTCTGCAACTTGTTAATCTCGGAGGATCACCGTTCCGTTGCCATGGAAGCACCGATGTAAACAAATCCTTTACTCCCATAAAGTTCAGTGTATTGTGTGTTTGCATGCAAAGTGGCTTGTCTTTTTATGCGCTACAACAAAAGATATGGCCCATTAAAATTGAAAGGGTGTGGACTTGAGAAATGGGTACGAGCCTCCTTAAAGCAATTATTTGTATTCTCATTGGCGGAGAGTCTGGGCCCTGGATTAATGCACTGTTATTTCTGGGATTTCTGTTTCAGGGACAAAAACATGGTGGTAGAACGCCCAAACACTGGAATTGCTGTGCTGTTGGCTTATTAACAGCGTCTGAAATACAGCTGGGCTGGAATACTACCTGATTTTCAAAATATGTGCATGATCCGAAACTGATATAAATTAAATGTCGATCTCGACGTTCGAATATGCAACATAACATTTGGCAGGAAGACGGAGAAAAAGCAGGAACCATATATGCATAGTCAAGAACCTTTTAGCTGAGGTACACTGCTTTCCCTGGGGTTAACCGTTGGTATCCTATGTTATCCACCTAAAATGGTTATACGGAATTGAGGAAGACTTGGTCAAAGGTGGTTAAAAGAGAATGGTGAAATTGAAAGATAAGGAATGAAGACGATATACACCTAATAGAGCGTATGCACTCACGTGGCAAGCAGCTATGCAAATTTATTGGAACAAAAGAAAGTGTTAACATAAGAAAAGCGTTCAAATCCCACAGGATTGTTTTGGTACACCAACATGGCCGCCGTTCTATTGTTTTGGTACACCAATATGGCCGCCGTGACGTCATGTGCATACGCTCTATTCAACAAAGGTTGCTTTGGCAGTTGGTCATTGGTAATTGGGAATTGGCATTTGGCATACGGAACACAATGCAATGCTTCGCTTGAGTGACCGCCAAACAATAGCTTCCCAATGCCCAATTACCAATGACCAAAGCAACGTTTATTGAATTAGGTATACACCGAATTCAATAAAGGTTGCTTTGGCAGTTGGTCATTGGGAATTGGGAATTGGCATTTGGCATACGGAACACAATGCAATGCTTCGCTTGAGTGACCGCCAAACAATAGCTTCCCAATGCCCAATTACCAATGACCAAAGCAACCTTTATTGAATTAGGCATATACAAAATTCAACTTGCTGGTTCCTTTGGCCAGAATCATGTTCTTTGTGGTTCTTATAACATATAGGAAACAATTGCTGAATGCTGATTGGTTGACAAAGAGGGCATTTTTCTTTAATTGAGGGCAAAATTACTCGCTCCTGATTGGTTGAGCATCAACATTTCTCACTCGCGAATGGTTGTGCGCGTCGTTCTCGTTGCATTCAGTTGGCTTGGCGGGATTTTGAAGAAAATTTACAAGCGAAGCGCTTGCATGTTTTACCAGAGATTTTTTTATAAAAAGGGAAGGAAATCGGATGATACCTAAAAAATGAATTATATTGGTGACTTACAGCATTGTTAATAATAATGACAGGCCAAACGCGATTCCTATTGGTCGATATGTTGTATCTATGACCTTCACATCATAGCTCTTACGAGTACGTCTTTTAAAGAAGACTTTACCTTTCTGTAGGAGATTATGGGAGGCTCCTTGAATATTTCTTTCAATAATGGTTGCCTTTCTATGATATACCATTTGTTCATTAAAATGGTTTTTATCTCGTTAATGCGCATGCGCATTAAGCGAGATTTCGGAGTCGAGTACGAATCAAAGGGCTCTTAAAGCCATCTCGTTAATGCGTTAGATTACAGCTAGATTTTTGTTAAGGTGCAAGAAACGAGAAGATTTAGAGAACGCGTGTTATATTTTTGAAAAAAAAGAGCTGTCAATTCATTGTGGAATTGAGACTAGAGGATAAGATTTTTCTGCGTTTTTGAATAAATTAGCTGAAAAATATGCTCTTGTTGTTATGTAGTATCAAGGGATTTGGTAAGTGTATTTAAGGAGTTGTCGTATGTTAATTCGTTCTCTTGGTGCTCTTCGCTGGAGGCGGTTGACTTTTATTTATTTATTTATTTATTTAGTTATTTATTTATATTTATTTCTTTTATTTACTTTATTTCAATTCAGGATTTGTTTTGTGTCGACCCAGAGAGAGGCCAATTGTGCACAATCACTAAGGGACCGTCCGTGCGCAGAGAGTGTGGGACCACAAACAGTAAAGGACCATCTGTGTCATCTGTGCCCATTAAAAAAAAAGAAAATTCAAGCACATTTTTGTGTTGAGTTTGTCAGGGACCATCTGTGCCCAGTCAGTAAGGGACCATCTGTGCCTTGTGTCTAGCCTGTTAGGGACCATCAGTGCCTATATAAAAAAAAAGAAAAGAAAATTCAAGGACATATTATAGTTTGAATCTTAGGGACGAAATGTGCACGAGGAGTTTTCGAATGCAATATTTTATGTTTTTGTTAGTGCTTTTCTGTTTGCAGATGTATGTAGCTCTGAGATGTGGAGGGCGTTTTTCGCCTCAGTTCCTCTACATTTTTCAGCCGTTGCCGGCGAGCTTGGTTCGAGGAACCATCCTCGCTTCTAGAGCGGACCACTGTGTGTTCTTACCTAGGAGGTTTGAAAAGATGGAAACAGTGGGCTTGGTCTAATCACATTTGTTACCTGCCTGTCAACCCTTTTCAATTTGCAGTTTAGTTGCAGTGCCTGCTTAATGAAGTCAGTTCCTCTTCTTCGGTGCTTAATGTCCTCTACAGGGTTTTGGCGGGTTTTTCCGTTTCACTGAGTTATGCGTTCTAAGAGCTTGTGATACTAAGTTTTTCCTCTTATGTTTCCATATTTTTAGAATCGTCAAATACTGACCAGTTTCGTGATGGGGCGTGGATTGCGATTGTAACGACAGCCATTCCTATTTGTCCTGTGAAGGCCTTGGAGCAATACATCGCAGCTGCGTATATTGATCTCTCTGAAGATTTACCGCTGTTCAGAGCCATTGCCAGGGGATTAACTACATAAGAACGAGGGAGTTTATCATGGACGGTTTTAGAGAGTTTATAGACGTTTTCATTACCAGTGTTCATAGACTTTGAGCCGGAGGGTCCACTGCTGCAGCGAACGCTGGCATTCAAGATAGATTTTTTAAGCGTCGCGGTCGATGGGCGAGTTAAAATGCTAAAGATGGCTATGCCAAAGACAATATCTATCACGGCTGTCAGTTTCTCAGTCATTTAGGATTTCAAATTCTTGTAAAGTTTTGTTTCGATTGAGCCCGGCAAGTTGGAGAGAATTGTTTATGAGGCCGGGATTTTTCTTCTGTCTTTTCGTAGCGAGCGGTATGGGATTTTTTCATGCTATGGATGCTCGTTCGTTCTCTCCAAAGTTCTGT
Source organism: Cladopsammia gracilis (assembly GCA_022457155.1). Lineage (NCBI taxonomy): Eukaryota > Metazoa > Cnidaria > Anthozoa > Scleractinia > Dendrophylliidae > Cladopsammia > Cladopsammia gracilis. Next base: position 236,160 of record JAJGOT010000768.1, on the reverse strand, counting down.
TTGTTGTCGCTTCCCGTGTAACGATTCGGCCTGTTTTTACCGTAATAAATGGTGCGGCCTCCAGTGAGCACGCGATGGCAAAAGGTGTTTATTGTTTTTTGTCTCCTTGCGTTTCGCACGGGTGTTATGAAATTTGGGAAATTTAGTCAAGGGCTGTATTTAGTCATTTGAGAACTGTTTATTTTAGTAGTCCGATGCTTGTACGATTATGTCACACCCATATTTTCGTGCTAAGAAATTGCAAATTTAATACGCTTCGCGGTCGATTAACTTTTCGGCTTGTAGAGACTCCGTCGTGTGGTTTTGTGGTTTGGATTTGTTGTCATGTCATGTATTTAACTATTATAGCGCGAAAGCGCGCGTGATATCGCCTAATACTTAGCCGACGAGGCCGTAGGCCGAGTCGGCTAAAATTAGGAGATATCACGCAAGCTTGAGCGCTATAATAGTTTTATAATTCAACACATTGATAACAAAGCACAGTTTGAAGAAAAAATATCGCCGACTAGCCTTTTATTTAAAAAAAAAAAGCTTACAGATGTTTTACCGCGCGAAATTTGCAACATCACACAGTTCATGAATGAAAGTGGCGCCTTTGTCAATATTGTGCAAGCTTGAACACTATAACTGTTTTATAATTCAACACATTGATAACAAATCACAGTTTCGAGAAAAAAATCATTTAGATATACAACCTATCATTAAGTAAAAAGGCTAACTACAATATTTTACCTCACACCATTTCTTAAACAACAAGCAATGAATGCCGAAACTTTTGCCAAGCTAAAATTAATTTAGCGTAAGTGTACACAATCAGTTGACAGTTTCTACGAAGATCTTTTGTCTACTCAAAGAACGGGACAGAGTAGTGACTACAAGAATTAAAACACAGTAAAATGGCATAGAATGTCTTAGTTACAAGTGTTTCGTATCTTAAAAAGTTCAATTCAGAATCAAAACAAATTGAACAAACACACGGCTACGAACCTAAACATAGCGGCAAAAAGTCGGAAAGAACTGCAGCGTGGACAGTAAGCTTACAAAAATTCACAGCTAAAGGATACAAGAAACGGTTAAAACATCGTACCTGTACGTAGTTGATTTGGCTTTTTAGTCTCTTCCATAAGCACCAAATTTTCAAACATCGAAGTACGAGCTGAGTCGATCAATGTTGTTTACAAACTTGGAATGCTCGTTTTTTAGCTCCGACAGTCGTAATGACGAGATCAGAAACTTTTCTGAGGAAACATCAAGTCTATATCACATTCCAGAGGTGATTACCAAATTAATTTCACGAAAATTGTGCTCCTTCATTCACTTCTTGTCGAGCGGGTTAAACTTTGAACCAGTTGTCATTCAGCTACGCCAAGAAACAACACTGCGACCGCGACAACGCGAAAATTTCGCGCCTTTTTTGTTCAATCATGTGAACAGTATTTTTCTCTTTTCTTTTCTTTTCTTCTTTTCTTCCGTTCTTTTCTTTCTTTTCCCTTTTTTAACTAATACTTCACGCACTTTTTCGCCAATAAACACGAAATTGCAGGCAGCAATCATTTTCACTTTCCTTCAAAATGCGAAATTTACCGCCATCGCTGGTTATATGTCATGTAGACATAACGCATATCGATAACTTTTTGACCATATTTGGGCAGTGTATCAATGCGTTGAATTATAAATGTATATGTTTGTATATGTTTTGTGAAGTTGAGTTTGGTTAATTGTGAAGATTCGAGAGTCGAGAGTGCCTTGATTTCAATAGAGACACCAAAAGGTATGAGAAGCCGTTATTTTTGTATAAAAGTATATTTTCACTGAAATATAGAACAGCTATTTCATTTGAGTTGTGGATCAGATATGTCATCTGAGCGGTTCCGGAGCGGTTTTAACAATAAAATTTGACAGCTTACATTGTTTTAAAAATGCACGTGGCGCTGAATAGTTTACAAAGAAAGACGTCAATTTTATTTAAGGTAGAATTTAGTTTGTGGTGATTATTGCAGAAGACTTGGATGTTTGTAGAATGGTTTAGCGTAATATAGAACAGAATGTTGTAAGTTTTGGAAACGCAGGGTTGCAGTCATGTCTCGGGGGGAGGGGGGAGTTTGTTTTGTACACTATATAGGTATGTGGGGGCCCTGATAAGTTAGGGTTTTTGAGGTCATGCTCAGTCGTTAAATAGGGTATCGTTTTTGGTAATTTTGGTTTTGTGATGGTTAGAAATTCTAAAACTGTAGTGTGCGACTGAATTGGGGGGAAGGGGGGAGTTCGTTATGTTTGAGAATGTTGGTGGCACAAGAAGAGGTAAAAGTTTAAAAGTTTGTCAATACGTCTTCTTTCATGACGTTCTGTGACGTATATCACGAGACGTTCTTTTTGTCTCTGAAAAGAGAAATGCTGTTTGTTTAATTGTGCAAACTGTTTAGTTTAATGGTGTAAAAACTGAAACTCAGATCGTTTATTGCGTTCTGGGCGGTGGGGGAGGGGGGGGGGGGGTTTCGAGGGGAGTGTGGTTTTTCCGTTTCTTAGATCAGAATGGTTGCGGGCGATGTCTTCGAGGTTTCTTGTTTAACTGTTTCACTATACGGACTCCTTTTTCGCGCATTTCATTTGTCAGTCTCCCTTAGCCTGCATGACAGGCGCTTTATGAGCCAAGCGCCCCCGCTTGGCTCATAAAGCGCCTGTCATGCAGGCTAGTCTCCCTTGGTTGTTTTCTTGCTGTGCTGCGTGAAGGAGGTGATTATTAAGGATTTCGAGTTGAATTCGTTCTCAATTGATCTGTCGGCGGCGTAAGTATTACAGTTAGAGATTTTTTAAGGTGAAAGAAACGAGATTTAGAAAACGCGTGTTATATTTTTTTTTAAAAAAAAAGCTGTGAATTCATTGTTGAAGTGAGAGTAGAGGACTGTATTTAGTCATTTGAGAACTGTTTTTTTAGTAGTCCCTTGCTTGCACCATTACGTCACACCCATATTTTCGTGCTAACAATATGCCAATTTAATTGGATTTCGTGGAGACAAAAGAAGTGGTTTCGTGACTCCGTCTCGTGGGCTTCGCAGTTGATTTGTAGTGCCAAGTTAACTTTTAGGCTTATAGAGACTCCGTCGTGTGGTTTTGCGGTTCCGATACATTTATATTAAAGGGCAAACGGAAAGGGGGGAAAGTTGTATCGTTTTTACGAGTTTTGGTTTGTATATCTATTTTAGAGTGTCAATAATTTGTATTGTTCGTTGGTTATGGGTTTCTGAAAGGTATTTGTTGTCATGTCATGTATATGTTTCTTTTTGTGAAGTTTAGTTTGGTTAATTGTGAAGATTGGAGAGTCGACAGTTCCTTGATTTCAACAGAGACACCAAAACGTACGAGAAGCCGTTATTTTTATATGGGAGTATTTTCCTTTGGGTATACAACGTCTTTTTCATTTGAGTTGTGGATCAGATATGTCATCTGAGCTGTTTTAACGATAAAATTTGACAGCTTACATTGTTTTAAAAATGCACGTGGCGCTGCGATATGATGGTAGAGAATATTCTCTGAAAATGGGTTTCGACTGTTCGTCTTCCATTGTAAATGAAATGGGTAGTTCGCATATTGGTAGACGATTTCTGTTGGATTGTCAAATCCTTTAGTCGTGCTTAAAGAGTATAGAATAGTGACGATTTGATATGTAAGAATTATCAAACAGCTTTGATGTTGGAGAAGCACAGGGAGCCCATACAATCTGTTTGTGTAACATAATGACCCCCAAGCGATGAATACCATGAAATTCGATCTTGGAACATGAATCTTTGATCTCTAATTCGTTTTCCAAGAACTTGTGAATAACTGCTTTGGTGCGTTCGCTTGTTTCTACGTTTTCATCAAGCCTGCTATTTCCAGTCGCGAAACTCTCTGGAATACCGATAAATTTTAAGTTTTCCCTTCTGCTGTAGGTTTCCAGACATAGAATTTCCTTGCGTAACTCTTCAGATGTTGATAAGTGATTCTCTTCCATGTCATAAGCGTTTTTCTTAATGTCAACAATCTCTTCCTCGCAAAAGCTCAGACTTTCTGTGACTTCGCGAACTGAAAAATCAGTGGTCTTGAACTTGGAATCTAAGACGCAGACTTCCCTCTCTAGATTGCGCCTTAACTATCTAACTACAAAGATGAATGAGACTGCTGCCCTTGCGAGACCGCCTCAGGTAACCCAGTAATGATTAAAATTAAGCTGATCCTAGAGATGAATAAGACCGCTGCCCATGCAAGACAGTTCCATCCATCCCATGAAAATTAGCAATGAACCAAAACAATTACACAAGTAAACTGATGAATGTAGGACTGTTGCCCTGTGTCGCAGTGATTTCACCAACTCTTAAAAATGCAAAAAAGGCAAGGAAACACTTGGCTTTAAATAAGGAAATCTGGTATTGTGACCCGGTAATGTGACATGCAGAGTCCAATAAACTATGAAGTATGTTAAGGGTGATAGGCAATCTGCAATCCAAGCGATGGCCAATCTTATGATACCCTTTCAATATCTGTACAATGTAAAAAAACAATTAGCCCAGGGTCTGGAAAAACAGCAAGTTTGTGCGAGTACCCAAGAGCAGAGACAGATGTGTTTACAGTGGAAGGAGCATAATGACGATCAAACAAATAAGCTATAAAAAGTGCCAAGGTAAGGGGGTTTTATTGGAACAGAGAAAAATGTAAATTGGAATGTGTCAAAGAAATTGGTTGAAAAGTGTCCATGCCTTGTGCCGCTGCCCTTGCTAACAGTTCGACAATAAAGACACTACATGTAAACCGTATACCATAACATCAATTCAGAAAGCTAAATATGAATTTCAAGTCCACTACACAGCGGATTTTGGTTCACTGCGGCCTCACCAGTAACTGGTTCTAACTACATGTACACAAGTTGAAAACAATAATTACAACTAGGTATATCCTAAACTTGCACTAAACAGAGCTGAGCAACCGCTTACAAAATAAACTGCGGTTAGAACAGAGGCCAGAAAAAAAACCTGCAAGAAAAAACCCCTGTGGGGAAAAATAAGCAGGAAATCTGGGTAGGAACCATGGCTCAAACTAACAACAATACAAGCCCATCCTACGAGGCTTTACAAGACAAAGCTAAGCAAAACTAAGTATACATGTACATGTAGATCCTCTTAAAACTTATCTGGTGCAGGCCTAGAATGCCTCGCCACATGACAAACTATAACTTTATAGGCAGCATGATTCTCATCATGCACTGAAAACAATCGAACCCAGCCCTTTCTGGTCCCATGTCGTAAAAATATCAATTTCTGTCTAATTCGCATTGTCATTACTCAAATGCCAGAAATTACATTAGCCAAGTGTAACAATTATGGGAAAAATTGACAACAACAATTAAAGATCATTAAATTAAGAATAACGTTGAGAAATAGCAGAGCTGAGCAACCGCTTACATACGAACTTGAAGATATTGAAAAACTACTGGCCTAGTTATTTTGTTCAATAAACCCAAAAGATATGTGAACTGTCGCCCTTGCTAATCAGTTACACATCTCCTGAGTAAACCATGAACATGTGAAATTTGAGCAATAAAATTAAGCAATAAATCCCTTTGAATATTATATAAAAACAATATACCATGCGCGATTTAGGGGTAACACTTATTCTTTTGTTAAAACAACAGAATATTAGAACACAAAAGAACGACAATACAATAGAATACAATACCGTAGAATACATTAAAATACATAATTTTACCTAATACAATGGAGGTGTGCACTGTACAATGGTGCTGACATCCTAAATCGGGCATCATATGAAAAACAATTGAAAACTAATGGCATTGTTATTTTGTTCCATAAACCCAAGATACACGAGAACTGCTGCCCTTGCTAATCAGTTCCGTATCTCCTGAGTAAACCATGAAAATATAAAAATTGATTAAAAAAGTATCACGAAATTAGCCAAACAAATCCTTAAGGATTATAAGAGAAGGAATTGGAAACTAATTAATTGGACTTCCACCTGCTCAAAACCCGTATCCGGGCATAAGAGAAACCCAATCTGCAAAATAAGCAGCAGCCCCATATTCATAAACTACAAAAAAGAGGAGCAAACTATGCACCTGTTACAATCCAAAGTGAACAATTAGCCCAATTAGGAAGACAGTCGCCCATGCTAACTGCCATAACTAGAAATACGTGTCTCGCAGAACCTCGCGAAGCTCGGGGGAGGACGCAATGCAAAATTTTAGCGATGTGGGAGGGAGAGATGAAATTTCTGATTTGACTGGACTGGTTGGGTTGCTTGCTTGCTGGCAATAGCCCCAAAATTTAAAATTGAGACATTTTCGTTCCCAGTCTCTTCCATTTAACTTGTACTTTGTGCTCTGTCTTCCTAACTAAAATAAAATAAATGGGAGCTGGTACTGGTTAGTTTTGGTTTTTGAACTGTGTGTCGCTGTAACTGCTATGGTACTGGGTACCAAACGATCCTCAGGCCCTTCCTTCCCCTCCCCCTCCTCCCCCCCACCTATCTTCATTAATTTTTGTCAGAAGGAAAATTGGTCTGAAAGTGGATGTATTAAGTACAGTTGTGGACAAGGGTCCAGGACAATATGCAGTGGTGTTCTGTTTATTTTGATTGTCTCAATTAAATTCCATTCAGTTGAAGTTTGTGAGTGCTATCTGCCAAATTAACCTGTTCCCTTTAGATTCTGCTATAGTTTTTTGTTCTATATACTGGATATCAAATAATTGGTAACCCAATTCTCTATTCGCTTGAATGGTTGAGATCACAGGAGGTTACTGCTGGTGAAAAGTGATGTTGTCAAAAAAATAACAACTCAATGGTGAAAGTGGCATGAGATTCTCCTAGGAGTAACAATACTGTATTTTGGATACAGTTCATGAGAATTACAAAATTGATTACAAAACATGAATATTCAAGATGAAGCAACAGATACTCTACAAATACCATACGCAATGTTTAGAGATCAGGATGGCCCGAGAATTCGTAGGTTATGACCAGTTCTTAGGCCTACATGACCAGTTAGCCCCTTTAAAAATCTCGAAATCAAATTAATTTGTTGATGTACATTCTCCTTACTAGTGTCAATACAGTTCACATAGCCATATAACTACAGTGAATTTGTATTCAATTTCCACAGACAACTCATGTTGAAGGTGATCAATTTCTCAATTTGCATAATCTATGTGCTTGCATGTACACTGATATTGTGAGTAGATTTAAGAAACTGATCACCGTTCCAATAATAAATGTGAAGCAGTAATGTTGATGTGTCATGTGTTTCCCTACATGTACACAGTTGCTACACATTAGCTGGTCATGATTACTAACAGAAAATTGTTTTTTCCTAAAATGTTTTTATCCAAATTGTAAACAGAAATTCTCCTTACTAAACCATTCGAATGTTATTTCTTATTGAACTATTTTATGACGAATGCTGTAAATTCAAGATAGCGTATACACCTAATTCAATAAAGGTTGCTTTGGCAGTTGGTCATTGGTAATTGGGAATTGGCATTTGGCAAACGGAACACAATGCAATGCTTCGCTTGAGTGACCGCCAAACAATAGCTTCCCAATGCCCAATTACCAATGACCAAAGCAATCTTTATTGAATTGGGTATATGTATACAAAGCACATTTCACTCACTGTTTATTCACAAACAATGGTGCATCATGTAAATGTTGTATATTTGGGAAATAATTTCCACCTGTGTGATCTGCAGTTTTGATCATTTATCTGTAGTTTTGATCATTTAAAAAGTTCCTTAGAGGGTCCACAATAGGTTTGGCGGGACGCGGGATTTGGCTTTTTTTCGCGGTGATATTCGGGATGCGAGCTGAAAACAGGGGCGGGAAGCGGGAATTTTAATTACGAGCGGGAGCGGTATTTCGTGTTTTTATGGGGTCGGGATGCGAGATTCTCAAGGAGAACAGAGCGGGATATGGGATTTCAATTTTTACGTGACTTTATAAAAACCGCAAACTGGTACAAAGGAACCTCAGGTGTCAGGTTTCAAGTAATGAATAGCAAAGGCTCTGTACCCTGTCAGGTCCTGTCAAACGTATCCATTATCCCTTATCCTGCGATAGTCTGCGGTATTGTTAGACCGTGTGAGGTCTGTGAGTCCTATTGTGATCTTGTGTGTTGGCCTCTGACATCTGTCCATTTTCGACATTTTCGACGCTTGCATCTGTATTTGACCTCCCGATCCTTCCTAGTCTTTCGATCTTTTCCAGAGCGCTTGGTTTGTTGTGGGTAGTCTGGTCAGTATGGCCACACCGGCTGGCGGTGATAGTGATATATCGAACGAAGTATTCGATATTATAAATTGCGTCGCAATATATTATGAAAAGGGAGCGAGCGGAAATGCCTTTCTTCGGAAAGAAAAGTTCCGAGCCCGGATTTCAAGGTAAGTGAAGACGCTGAAAGTTTTAAAAGAAACTGTCAGGTGTGTTTACTTTTTAAATGTTGTCTACGTTTGACTTTTTAAGACCGTTTAGGTCCTTTTACAAACGGTGTATCTGGAGAATCTGGTATGATCTGACATGACCTTCATGCCCTCTGCTCTATGCTGCGGCTGTTGTGATCGATCTGACGTGATCTCACTAGCTGAAATGATTAGTGATAAGATACAACAGAACAGGATATGGGGACCAACGAGCTAGCACCAGATTGAATGTCACGAGCACTAACTAACACACACCCTCAAATACTCAGCTGATTGTCCTCCAATGAACAATATTTTTCTTTCACTGATACGTGGACAAAGGAAAACAAAACAGAATAAACGTTTACAGAAAGAACGTAACAATCATTTGTGGTTATTTATCCGCTACCCATTGCATAAAGGTAAGCCATTTATGATCTTTTATGTGATGTTTATCTTAAGTTTCTGTGTTAATTATTAACTTAATAAAGGTCTAGATGTTAGCAGGCAGGTTATAATTTTAAGAAAAACGCACACAAAACGTTTTAGTTTGAAAAACATGTTTCGACAGCAACTTCTGTCATCTTCAGTTAATTAATAGTGTACAAAGCGTTGACAGTGAATATATAAGTGGAAACAAATGTTAATTATGCTAGTAACAACAATGTAAATAAAAGCGTGACAATGTGAGAATTACAAGGATAGTTTCAAATTTACATGATGTAATTGTTGATTCAAAGACGGTTTTTCTCTATGAATATGAAAAGCCTCTTTTATCTTAAGTTGGAAACTCGTAGAAGCGTGATCTAAAATATGAAAGCAATCTTGTGAACACAAGGTACGGCAATGTTCAGAATTCAGTAGATGTTTGAAAATGTGCGAGGTCCTGTCATTGACTAAGTGCTCACGCACGCGTGTGGAAAAATGCCGGGTTGTTTCGCCGACATAACAGGCATTACAGCCCGCACATACAAACTTATAAACCACACGCGAACATTTTACTTTAAGCTGCCCTATACAGGCCATTTTTCTGTCGTTACTCAGAAAAAGATTCGTCACTTTATCAAGCACTATTGTAATGATTTGGATATAAAATTAGTTTTTTCTTCCTTTAAGATAGGCAACATGTTTAGCGTGAAAGACCCTGTCCCTGACGGGCTTCGTTCGCGTGTGGTTTATAAGTTTGTATGTGCGGGCTGTAATGCCTGTTATGTCGGCGAAACAACCCGGCATTTTTCCACACGCGTGCGTGAGCACTTAGTCAATGACAGGACCTCGCACATTTTCAAACATCTACTGAATTCTGAACATTGCCGTACCTTGTGTTCACAAGATTGCTTTCATATTTTAGATCACGCTTCTACGAGTTTCCAACTTAAGATAAAAGAGGCTTTTCATATTCATAGAGAAAAACCGTCTTTGAATCAACAATTACATCATGTAAATTTGAAACTATCCTTATAATTCTCACATTGTCACGCTTTTATTTACATTGTTGTTACTAGCATAATTAACATTTGTTTCCACTTATATATTCACTGTCAACGCTTTGTACACTATTAATTAACTGAAGATGACAGAAGTTGCTGTCGAAACATGTTTTTCAAACTAAAACGTTTTGTCGTTTTTCTTAAAATTATAACTTAATAAATTAATAATTAACGCAGAAACGTCTTTGAAAAATGGGCGGGATCGGGATTTCCAGGCAAAAAAGGGCGGGATGGCGGGATTAACAGGAAAAAATGGGTGGGAAGGCGGGATCTGAGAACCCTATTGTGGACCCTCTTCCTTAGTGACTTTAGTGAGAATATCAATAAACATTAATTTACAGTGTTTACTAAGAGAATTATTTTTCAGTGTTGAGTATCCTCTTAGTAGTTTAGCTACTCAAAATCTCTTTCTTTTTTTGCAAAAGCCGGTGATTTGAGCTACATTTCTTAATCGCTCTTCGCCTTTCCTGTAATCAGTGCTTGCTTTTCCCTACCGTATGAAAGATATTCGTCATGGGTATGTAGGTGATCTTGTAATTCTTGCCGCCTCTCGTTGCGTCTATAAACAGAATCGTTTTGTCCAACACTTCCAGTCGGTGACGTCGCCTCTCCTGATCGGTTTCGTTCAGAATTCTAATGGTGGCATTTTGCAATGGCGTTTGAACCTAGTCAAACGATGTGCCGAGGCTATTCGAGCTCTTTGTAATCTGTGCTCTCGTTGTCTCTCCGTTGCTCGATCGCGCTGAATTTCAAGGCAGCGTTCAGCGGAGTTTCGGTGGTTAATTTTCTCGGACAAGGATTCGATTTCCAGCCACATGTTGAATCTAGCGTTGTTATTTTTGCTGTTCTTTCTCATTTGCATCAGAAATTGGTTGTTTCATCGAGAGTAAACATTTTTTCACAGCCGGCCGCCATGAATAAACACGAGAGTGCGCCATTGTCGGCGGTCGCGATTTTTGTTACCAAGCAACTGCAGGACACCATCGCGATATTAGTTAAATATAAAGTTCAACCCGCGAATCCACGCGCGATTCCCACGCGCGAGAAATTTATAAACCTCGCTTCGCGAAGAATAATTCAATCTGCGCCTCGTATAAAACAAAAATTAAACAATCCATGTGTGTATGAGCTGGAAAAATCGGTGAGACAGGGCTGGTTATTATTATAGTTGCCCATGCAAACTGGATAAGAAAAATAGTAAAATTAAATATGTCAACTAGTCTAACGAGATGGGACAGCCATCCATGCAAACATGACCCAGCTGGTTGCCAATTTAGAAAGACAAACAATAATGATGTGCCAATGCTAGATGAATTCTTTAAAGATGAGAATCAGAATATAAAACTATGGGACCAACAGTTGGAGCAGCCGCCCATGCAAACCGAACCCACATTGTTGACCACTTAAAAATAACTTTGTGTTAAACATGAAGCAGTCGCCTATCCAAACTGAAGTGCAAAATGATAAATCTGTCATAAACGACTTACCATGACAATATTGTCAGTGAAAATAAAACACACTGTCTAATAATATTGCTATTTCATATCCTATCAGGTATAGGCTTAAGAAAAAAATATGGATACTCTAAAATGGCAATATTGCAATGAGCCCAACTCCTAGGTCTTTTTCCATAGCACCCTATTCTGCTAAAACTGGCACCCAACCTGAGTAAACTTGAGGAATCTGTATTCACTGGAAAAGTTGAAAATTTCCATAGTATGTAAAAAACATGTAAATAACATGTAAATCCTCAAAAAGAATACTGTAAATGAAAATTTACATGATTTTTACCCATTTACATGTTTTGAGAAATCCTGTAAAAAACATGTAAATAATTGAGGTGAAACATGTAAATTATGGAAAAGATCCTGTAAATTTCTCAAACCAGGGATATAAGACCATGTAAATAGCATGTAAATTGAATAAAGGAACCTGTAAATAACATGTAAATTCAATAAGAGAACCTGTAAATATCACGTAAATCGAATAAAGGAGCCTATAAATAACATGTAAATCGAATAAGGGAGCCTGTAAATAACATGTAAATCGAATAAGGGAGCCTGTAAATATCATGTAAATCGAATAAGGGAGCCTGTAAATATCATGTTAATCGAATAAAGGAGCCTGTGAATATCATGTAAATTGAATAAAGGAGCTTGTGAATATCATGTAAATCGAATAAGGGAGCCTGTGAATCCTCAAAAAGAATACTGTAAATGAAAATTTACATGATTTTTACCCATTTACATGTTTTGAGAAATCCTGTAAAAAACATGTAAATAATTGAGGTGAAACATGTAAATTATGGAAAAGATCCTGTAAATTTCTCAAACCAGGGATATAAGACCATGTAAATAGCATGTAAATTGAATAAAGGAACCTGTAAATAACATGTAAATTCAATAAGAGAACCTGTAAATATCACGTAAATCGAATAAAGGAGCCTGTAAATAACATGTAAATCGAATAAAGGAGCCTGTAAATAACATGTAAATCGAATAAAGGAGCCTGTAAATACCATGTAAATCGAATAAAGGAGCCTGTAAATAACATGTAAATCGAATAATGGAGCCTATAAATAACATGTAAATCGAATAAGGGAGCCTGTAAATAACATGTAAATCGAATAAGGGAGCCTGTAAATAACATGTAAATCGAATAAACGAGCCTGTAAATAACATGTAAATCGAATAAGGGAGCCTGTAAATAACATGTAAATCGAATAAAGGAGCCTGTAAATAACATTTAAATCGAATAAGGGAGCCTGTAAATAACATGTAAATCGAATAAGGGAGCCTGTAAATATCATGTAAATCGAATAAGGGAGCCTGTAAATATCATGTAAATCGAATAAAGGAGCCTGTGAATATCATGTAAATTGAATAAAGGAGCTTGTGAATATCATGTAAATCGAATAAGGGAGCCTGTGAATATCGTGTAAATCGAATAAGGGAGCCTGTAAATATCATGTTAATCGAACGAGGGAACCAAATCGAGCCAGCTCGCTTGTTTACTATCATGTAAATTAATGCGAACATTCATAGGCAAAATAAACGTACACGACTCATTAAAAAGCTGTTTTTCAATTGTTTTATTATAACTCCCTTGATCCTAATGTTACACCCTTTTTCAGCTGTTCAAGATTCTTTGTTTTTGCTTTTCATTATTCCTTTCAAAGAGCTACACGTACACTGTACAGTGTACATTGACTGCAGCTTTGGTATGTTTTCTGCAAATATAGCTTGGCCATGGGATGCTCTTGCTCTTGAAGCCTGTGAAACAAAACAAAAAACAGCTGCAGTGAGCAAAGTCTGTCTTGTAGTAGTCTGCCTAATACTAAAGGCAACTGTCCTTTGCATCCATGTTTTTATCAAAAGAAAAGTGGGCAGCGCACAGCAACTGATCTTGCTTTTAATTACTAGACCAGTTTCATCTGATACAAGTCATGTTAGAACAGACTTCATCAGGGATTTTGAACAAGATTATGTGAGGAACTTATTTTATACACACCATTTACATTTCAACATTACATACAAGTAACATACACAAGAATTAGAATTACTGTCATTTCAGTAGGTGTTTGAAAGTCTCAGATAATCTTGTGACAGCATGTTATCAGATCTTTGAGTGACCACATTTATACTGATTGCAGATTGTAGCTTCAGTTCAGCGAGTTCCAGCATTTTGTCAGATCTTTAATGCCATTTGGCATAATTATATTCATAGGCTGCAGGTACCTGGCCTATTAATTAAAGGAGAAATGTTAAATTAACCCTTCTGATAAATTTTAAATTCTGCACTAACATAGGATAATATGAACATCAATAATTTACGGAGATAATTGGATTATGGCCTGAGTGAACCGACGAACAGGATTAATCTCCTTGCGGGTAGCGGAGTCGGTGGCAGAATATCTCAAAGAAACTGGAAAACCACTGGAATGACCACTTGTCAGGGTTTTTCTGCCAGGACGGGGAAGCCGGCGTTTATCCTTTGTAACCTTCCCTGGTGAGAATCTGAAGGATCTTTAAGGATCCTTAAAAATCTGCATGAGGATCTGCGGGGATCTTACTGAGGATCTTAATAAAGATCTTTGAGGATCTTTTAAATTCCTGTAAGATTCTCAATAATCTTGCCAAGATCTTCAAGGATCCTTTAAATTCTTGGCAAAGATCTTCTTTAAAAATCTTCAAAGTTCTTTGCAAGATCCTTTAAAGGATCTTATTAAGATCCTTGAAAGATCCTTATAAATTCTTGAGGATCTTAAAGGATCCTTGCAAAGATCCTCACAAGGATATTTTGGTAGGATCCTTTTAACATCTTCATCAATTCCTTAAGGATCTTTGTAAAAAAATTATACAATAAATTGCAGATGAAGAATCAAAGATCCTGTGAGGATCCTTTAAAGATCTTTATCTTTAAGGATCTTTGACAGGTCTTTGAAGATCTTCAAACATCCGTGAAGATCCTGTGGGGATTTTCACCAGGGTTCCTCTCTGCCTTCCCTTCGGCTTGGTACATTCTTTTCTCATCGTCCGAGTTTGAAGCAAGCTCATCTGACAAATATTCGTTAATGGTCAACCAGCCGTACTCGCTTTGATGTGTTTTGAAACTAACTCGGTACCTGATTGAAGGGCCACTTTAACTTTTTCGTATCAATTCATGTAAAGCATGGTACATTTGTTGCTGATTTCCTGTCCTCTTACATGTATAGTTCTCCTGGCGAGCCTTTTTAAAAGCCTGTTGGACAGTCGAACTATTTTCCTCAGAGAAACGCTTTGAAAATTCGCTAAGCCAAGATTCAATAACTTGGGTAAGCTTATCAGTTAAAGTATTAATCGAAACGGAAACAGAGGACTGAATAGCAACGCTTATAGATGGATTCACAGCTTTGACGCTTGGGCTAGCACATGCTCATGTTTCCTCAGTGTCGTTCATGTTAAAAAAAGTGGTGCGGTGAAGATTAGGTGACGGACGTATTTTATTCACACCATTTACACTTCCACATTACATACAAGTAACACCGACAAGAATTAGAATTATTTCCATTTACAGTAGGTGTTTGAAAGTCTCTTGTTCTATCCATTCTGTCGAGACAAGAGCAGGTTCAAGGTTTTTGTCTGTTGTCGCACCACTTTTTTACATGAACGACAATGAGGAAACATGAGCATGTGCTGGCTCTTGTATAAGCAGATCCTTCTATAAGCGCAGCTATTCAGTCTTCTGTTTCCGTTTCGATTAGTTCTTTAACTGATAAACTTACCCAAGTTATGGAATCTCGGCTTAGCAAATTTTCAAAGCGTTTCTCTGAGGAAAATAGTTCGACCATCCAACAGGCTTTTAAAAAGGCTCGCCGCAAGAACTATACATGTAAGATGAAAGGAAATCAGTAATAAATGGACCATGCCTTAACGAATATTTGTCAGATGAATGGAGTTAGTTTCTAGAGAAACTGTGGTGCTGCGTCGGTGGGGGGATGAAACACGAGAATTTAGTTTTATCGACTGAGTCGATAAGGTAAATTGACCACCGTAAAAAGATTCAAATAGCTGACGTTTCGAGCGCTAGCCCTTGTTACGGTGGTCAGTTTACCTTATCGACTCAGTCAACTCAGTCGATAAAACTAAATTCTCGTGATTTGTCAGATGATTTGTCTCGTGATTTGTCAGATGAGCTTGCTTCAAACTCAGACGATGAGAAAAGAATGTACCAAGCCGAAAGGAGGGCAGAGAGGAAGATTACAAAGGATAAATGCCGGCGTCCCCGTCCCGGCAGAAAAACCCCGACAAGTGGTCATTCCAGTGTTTTTCCAGTTTCTTCAAAACATTCTGCCACCAACTCCACTACCCGCAAGGAGATTAACCCTGTTCGTTGGTTGGGCCCTTGCTTCAAGAAAAGAATTCAACTCCTTTTTCGATACTAGCTTTGTTTTTTTTCCTTCGTTAATGGCATCACACTCAGGCCATAATCCAATTATCTCCGTGAATATTGTTGTTCATATTATCCTATGTTAGCGCAGAATTTAAAATTTCTCGGACATGTTAATTTAACATTTCTCCTTTAATTAATAGTCCAGGTACCTGCAGCCTATGAATAGAATTATGCCAAAATGGCATTAAAGATCTGACAAAATGCTGTCATTTGCTGAACTGAAGATGCAATCTGCAATCAGTATAAATGTGGTCACTCAAAGATATGATAACATGCTATCACCTGCCTGTGCATAAGATTTTACATTATGAAAAACCTAGTGGAAACTACATGTAAAGCTCGTTTTTAATAACAATTTAAAGGCAATATGAATACCATAAAATCCCAGTTATGCATGTTGGCCCTGGGCTTATACAAATTTTTAAGAGTTTATACACAACTGTAGGATGGTAAGCACAAAATATTGTGATACAGTACTGTTCAATTATTTCAGTTAGGTTATGTTCTTTACATGCATGTAAAGAATTGTTGTGGAGATGTGGAAGCTTACATCCAGAAGGGGTTATAACTGGGAGAATTTTGTGGGCCTATAACCGGGTGGGCTTATACATGTACATGTAACCAGGATTTTAAGTTTACAATAAACATGAGTATGGAAAATCCAGTGACAAGTAATGGACTTTAAATCAAAGGTTGCCTATAAATGCAGTGATCACAATCCAATTTCTCTGGAGAATATCAATAAAATACAGCCACGAGTTTCTGAGAATGAGGAACTGATAAAAAAAATCAATCACCAGGGGACAATGAATAAAATGATGGTCTCTCAATAAACACCTGGTTCAAATTTTTCTGGGTTAACAAGACCAAGTTTAAAACAAAGATCAGGGACATTTAACTAAAGAAAATACACAATGCACCATAAATTTAGGTGCAGTTTATCAGATTTCACCATGAATGCTTGGCAGGGTACATTAATTATGTCTACATCAAAAGAAAACAACACCAAATTATGTTATTCCATACAGTAGTCGACTAAAACACTGATTTTAGATCAGACCTAAGGATCCCATTTGAATAATGTTTGGTACTGCAGCAAAATATTAACACATTGTACATGTACATGTACATGTAGGTGTACATGTAGGTGCCCAAGTCAGTTACTTTGTAGTTACAAATAACTACCAGGCTCCTGTTAGAAAACAGCCTTAATTTGTATGGACATATAACATCAATTATTCTCTTACCATAAAAGGCTCTCCTTGAATCTTTTTGAATGATACCATTTCTAACTAGAGAAAAGAAATCACAAAATTAAATACGTTATGTATTTCAAATTGAGAAAATATGAAGCATATGCTCCCACATCACTGCTACATTAAATATATTATCCTCAGAGCCACTATTTAATATTACATGTACCAGTGAATAGATGGGCATGGTCAATGTGAATAATATACATGAACATTGTCTTAAGAGTAAAAACTGACTTGAAAATGCAGTTTAAAAAAGGAGGATTTTACCATCTTCCCAGCATGCATTGCAAGCAAACTATATTATCAAATGACGGCAACATGCAAGCAGCTCATTTTACAGACGCTGTTGAGGTTGGAGGTCAGTTGGTCACAGCAGAAAAATTTCAAAATTAATGTTAACCTATTTATTCTATTCACCTTTACAGAATATTAATATTTTTCCATGATTTGGGGTTATGTTTACAGTTTGATTTAAGGTTGCTTAAATTCCCAGAGGGGCCAAAATCCTTGATTGGCATCGCATGTTAGACACTTGAATCTCTTCACAGATTCATGGAATCAATAAACCGTCTTGCCATTTCAAAACAATGCTGGCTTAAATTAGAAGAAATATCTGTATATTATATTTGCTTGCCTTCAGTTTGACTTATATTTGTATCGAATCTAACACCGGTGAACAGAGCTGGTGAAATAATTCCCGCTAATAAAAATATAAAACAACAGCTACTCAGCTCATCTACTCGGCATGCAACTGACCTGCTGCGTTTGTTTACAGTTATGTTGTTTTTAGTTCAAAATCGACCTTCGCTTTTCTCACAATTCTGAATTTTCTATGGTATGAGCATTAATCATTCAGTTTTATTTCATCTTACTGTAGATTTTGCTGTGACCAACATAAAACTTTAATCAGAAGTCATTCACAGGAATTTTACCCAAAGCATGCTGGAATGACGGTATAATATCCTCCTTATAGTGTACATGTACCTTTTAGTTTCAAGACAGAACAATGTACAGCTCTTATATAAATATTATTTTGCTTTTGGCTTGGTGCATATTCACACTCTAAAATACTACAAACAACAATACAAATAATAATAGTGTAAAGAGAATTTCTGTGAACCCAAAATTGCCTAGCTTGTACTTTATACTGAGACTTAAATTTTCAAGTCACACTGTTATGTAAACCTACACCACTGTACATGTGTTAGAAAAACACCCTCATCTCTCTCCACAGTTACATGTACATCTGGTTATTTATTACTCAGCATGTGTTGCTTTTAACTGATTAGAATATTTGATTTCACATTGGGAGTTGAAAAAGAATGATGCAATCCATTCACAATTACAGTGTATGAAAATTATTTTAGAATGTGCAGAAAGAGGTGACCAATACTTTTTAACTTTAATACTCCATAGCACAATGTACAAAGTGTCAATCCCACTCATCAAGACCAGCAGGGTTTTTTTATGTAAGGTTACTGTCTTTAAGTGATCAACCAAGTTACAATCTTGGATGTTATAAAATTCAGACTGAAGATTGCAGACTGGCATAAGTGCATATTCGTATCAAGTGTAGTCTGCTGATGTCTCATATTTTCTTCTTTCTGACAGTATTCTATTTTCCACAATCACACAGGATAACTGTGAACATCTTCACGTCTTTAATCTGTAATGTTATGAAAATGAATTGTATGGAGTACCTATCAGAGATAGGTACTCAGAGATAGTCAGCACACAGCTGCACACCACTGAAGGCACTAAGAAATAGTTTTGGTCTTACAACTGTATATTAATGTAGTCAGCATTTTATACTGTCTCGAGTCCAAAATCTACCATTTGACGGCACAAATAAGCAACATAACAAGTCACATATGCTGTGTTATTACACTTGTCTGACCATAGGCTAACAACAACAAACAACAACAACTTTATTTGTACTCCACATTGATTTACATTATATAAAAACTACTGTTAAATATAGAGAGAGTACAGCCTGCCCATAAAGGAAAAGGGAAAACACTAAAAAAAATTTCAAAAAATTAGATGTGGGAAAGATGATTGTTGTAGTAATGATAGGTGAACTATATAAAAAACAACATGTACATGTACAACAAACAACTTAATCAGTGAAAAATTGTGTAATGGGGCTGGGCATTTTTACTCATCAGTTTTTATTTTTTTCTCACCTGATTTGTAAAAATACAAAGCTGCATTACACAACTTTTCGCTGAATTATAACCTCTATTGATACTGACCAGTCACAATACAATCTGCATATTTAAGCTTAATTTATACTTAAAGGGAGGGTTTCATGGTTCGGCGCATGTGCAAGCTATGATGTAACCCATTTAACTTCATTGTTTACACCAATCAGAAGTGAATAGATAACTCTGGTGGGAAATTTGCCCATGAAAATGCCACAGTCAGTCAGCTGATTGAATGGATGATTACACATACATACTGTACCCATGTGAGCCATGAAAGCCACCAGAACCTAGAATAAATCCTTCCGGTCAAAGGTTTTATTCAGTGTTGACTTTGTCGGTTAATCCATTGAAATTTTCTGTGAATTTTGGTCATCCTTCACTTTGTTTGGACTAATTATAATATGTCATTATTGAAGTAAATGTGAGTGGATTTTTAACCAATAAAATTGGTCAGAAAGCAAATAAAGCATTTTAATCTGTGTACATTCGCTGAACCGTGAAACCATCCCTTTAATGCTGTTGTTTTAAATAAGACTTGCTTAATATTTCTCAGAGTTATACATGTGCGCTTAATACAAAACTGTATTAATTTTTAATGTACAGTATCATTGGACAGTTTGAAACGTTCAAGGCATTTCCAGGTAAAGGCAACTGCCATGAGAACAAGGCCCCTTCACGTATTGAAAAGCTTTGCAGGTATAAACGTACATGTAAATATTAACGTGTGTTCATGTATTGATTGACCTGTGTTAACTCTCTATAAAATATACCCTAAATGTACATTTCTCAAAACTGATCTTTTTCGATTCATTTTCTATCAAGTTGTGGCAGTTTAAGGTGAAATACATCCCACCATTTTTATGAAACTAAACTGATTTGAGTATTTACATGTAGCATTCGAAAATCAATTGAATTTGAACAAACATTGTCACATTTGAGTTAAGCTTAACTTACATCTGCTTACATGTAGATTCATGCCAGAAATGCACGCATGGTTGACAGTACAATTCAAATCGAAACGCTCCCCAGCGGTAAAAACATACCTGCAAAGATGCGTGGGTTCTTCTTCATTCTTTTAAGGCGTTTTGTATTGATATTTCCACTGAATAAAGCCGTTTTAAGGCCCGAAGCCTCGCGTGAAGTCAAACTCGACCGTTGAAAATATCCCGCCTTCGCCGCCTTCGGGTCAGCGGCCTTCATTATTCAGCGGTAGATGCGTCATTTATAGGGACATAGATTGTACCCTCTCATACGTCCGAGTTGCATGTTTTGGAGAATTTATAACCTCCCCGTTTCCAAGGAGTCACTGAGGAGAATCCAGCTTCTGCTTATGTTATTTCGCTCCTAGAATAACTGAAAAATTTATTGTTATATTTCCCCAGGATCCTCATAAAAGGCATTCATTCATTCATTCTTTATTTGCCATATATACAACATTTTACAGGCAAAACATTTTCAGGTGCTCACGGGATACCCATTTACTCAATCCACTGAAACTGAACATCTGGAATAGACTACGCAACTTTTACGAATCTTTCTTTGAAATTTAAATTTGGACTATTTGATTATATCATTTTTGACTTTATCAATGCTGGAACAATTTCAATAAGGGGATTGGACTTGTTTTACATGAGAGTTCTGACGCGTGTCACGCGTAACGCATCACATGCGCGACATCATTTTCAAGGAAATTCTTCGTACTTTTACAATATTTCGGCAAGCTATTCTACCAATACCGAACGCTAAGTAATCTTGACGTTGGCTCTGTCTGTTGTTGCATTTCCCGAATGCCGCGGCAATCAACAATATGCCCGAGTGCACGCTCTTGAAAAGCGCTTCTTTTACAGGGATTTATCGAGTGAGGTGCGGGATTGTGGAAAATTGGTTCTATTCTTTTCAATTCTTTTTAGAACGAGGCATTGGGACAATGAGCTCTATTCTTATTCAATGAGATGCAAATTAGTATATTCCAATTTTCTGCAATCCCGCACCTTGGAGGATTTATCAGTCTCGATACTTTCATTTACACGACTTTTAAAGGGTTACATGATTATTACACTGGTGTCTGGAGTCTCCCTTTTTCAATGACATGGTGTTTGATAAGTATGTTGTTTAAGCTTTAAATAGTAAAGAAGGGTCATCATCGGTGAAAATTGTAAGTTTCGATGAAATCCGATGGTATGGTGGAAGTCCTATGTAATTTATCAGTGTTCATGTATTTCACAGCCTCCTATTTCCATTTTCCTTCAATAACATGGTGCCGGTGGATTTCAGTGTTTCAACGGCACCCGTATTTTAGCGTGAGTGTTTAGAATCTTCATAACTCGATGCGTTAGAGGAAACTTAAAACAGTTAACGAATAATTGTAAAAGAGTGAAGCAGGGGAAACTGACTTTAGTTCTAGTTATCGAGAAGTTCGGTACTGATACTCTCACTGTAGACAGTTTCAATACTGAGCCCTCCTTTTCTCACTTACATAAATCATTATTTAGTAACTATTTACGTTACATTTACATGATCCATTGAAACATGTAAATTAAATTTACAGGGTTCTCGAATCCCCCTTCAGTCTGGTAAACCATTTACATGATATTTACAGGATGTTTCGGAAAATTTACATGTCTTATATCCTGTAAATCTACCGAAAACAATTTACATGTTATTTACATGTTCGGCAAATTATAGCCTTAGAAAATGACACTGTAAATGGTAATTTACAGTACATTTACATGATCCATTGAAACATGTAAATTTCTTGTAAATTTTAATTTACAAAGCATTAACATGTAAATTATAATTTACAAATCATGTAAATCCAAATTTACATTTTGTAAATCCAAATTTACATGACTTGTAAATTTTCAACTTTTCCAGGCTAACTTAGAAGAATTTTGCCAGGAATCATAAAATATAAAAGGAAGAGATATTGGTGAGAATATAAGGCTATTAAGTGATGTTTTAGAACAAACAAAGAGAAACAATATTCCTGGAATACTAGTGTCAATTGACTTTAAGAAGGCTTTTGACTCCCTGGAATGGTCGTGTATTTACAGTACTTTACAACTTTTCAATTTTGGCGAGAGTATTAGACAGTGGGTTTTTTACACGGATATATTTTTACACGGATTTTTTACACGGATATTGAAAGTGCTGCTTTAAATAATGGTTTCTCTGCAAACTGGTTCAAACCGTCCAGGGGTGTTAGACAAGGGTGTCCATTATCACGTAAAATTAGACAGGATTCATCAATCAATGGAATCCGCTTTTTTGGTTCTGAATTCAAACTAAGTCAATTCGCAGATGACACAAACCTGTTTTGCTCTGATTTAGAAGATGTGGAGAAAGCTTTAGATACGGTGAGAAGTTTCGGAGAGTTTTCCAGATTAGAACTCAATATAAGTAAAACGAACGCCATGTGGTTAGGGAAATGGGCTAACCGTAGGTCTAAACCGTTACGGATGAAGTGGGTTAACGGTGCAACGAAATTCTTAGGGATTTTTCTCTCTTATGACGTAAAGGGGAATAACCAGTCG
Organism: Cladopsammia gracilis; assembly: GCA_022457155.1. Lineage (NCBI taxonomy): Eukaryota > Metazoa > Cnidaria > Anthozoa > Scleractinia > Dendrophylliidae > Cladopsammia > Cladopsammia gracilis. Next base: position 213,302 of record JAJGOT010000768.1, on the reverse strand, counting down.
AATTTTAATCTGAAAATACAAAAATTACAAACGAAGTTAGATATATGGCGAACGAGAGGGCTAACATTATAAGGGAAAGTGTTAATTATTAAATCGCAAGGACTGTCCAACTTAATATATGCGGCTTCCAATTTGACGGTTCCAAGTGAAACACTTGCTTTAGTTAAAGATAAATTGTTTCGTTTCCTCTGGAATAACAAGAGAGACAAAATAAAAAGGACCTCTGTTTATCAGGATCATTGCAAAGGAGGCCTACGGATGGTCGATATCGAAATAATGGTAAAAACATTAAGACTTGCATGGATAAGAAAACTCCTGTGTAATGGACAAAGCAGTTGGAGAGCAGTTCCTGACCATTTTTTTGGTAAACAAGAGGCTACCAGTAGCCTTTACTCATGCGCAAGAAAGTTTTATGGTTTATTTTAAACGTGTCACGCACCGCTACCACCTCAACGAATTTTGCGTGACACACATTGCACCATCAGTCAAGACACGGGGAAGACACGTTGATTTTTTCTGTACTTGCTTTGAATATTTAATTTATTGATCCCCGTTCAAACCCGCATTATAGTCTTATACTTCCCAAACCGTGAATTATTTCTATTACATTGGGCATTGGGTTATTCCAGAAAGAACCCCCCCACCCACCCCACCCCACCGACGGATGGCAAGACTGTTTCGTTTCATGCAAATTTCGTGTGGAATGTAATTCGATCGCGCACTCCACAATATTTGTTCTAAAGGTCAAAACATATTTCCTTGAATGAAAATGTCATTCCCTTGAATAAAAGAGTCAAACGCTCATCAGAATTCATTGATTTTCTGTTTCCGGAAGGCTTGGCGATTTATTTAGCCTAATTGCAGCGAGGAGCGCTAGGGTCTGCGAATTATATTAGTCTCAAGAGCAAAACGCGTTAAATTATCGCATCGAGGAAGCTCTCGGCAACGCAAGCAAATCAAAGAATTTCTCGTGCGGCCGATATTTCGCAAAAATTCTCACTGATAACAGAAATAAACAGTCCATGAAATGTTTCTTATAAAGTAAATGGACATTCAAACATGTTATTTTCTTCACCGTAGTTTTCCAGGAATGCTTGAAAATTCTTAGTAAAGTCTGCCGCTTCGAGCTTCGAGTATCAATTCTGTAGGAACACATATCTCGCTTTGTGACCCTCACAGGATGATTCCATCGCTTTCAGCTCTCTAACCGCCACTTCAAAGGCATACAAATCGTCTTAAGGACTCTTTCTTTCCATTTCGAAGTCTTCAAAGGCATGTTTACATTTTGGTAATGGAAAATGAACGTCTGAAAAATTGAAGTGTAGAGCAAAGAAGAGGCCATATTTGTTTGAATCTGAAATCCTTCTCTGAGTGACAAACCGATTCTCTCTAGTCCCCCCTAAAACCCAGACATGTGCTCGGTAGACGGATTTTGATTGGTTTAACCTTCCTGAGGCCTTTTATAACAATAGGGGGCAAAAATAACTTTCTAGGGGAGGCAGGGGCGAGTTCGCGTACACTAAACGTGATTACGGGCACGCCACTCGGCACGCCGAAATCACGAGGTCGCGTGTCAACCAATCAGACCAGTGAAAGTCGTCCCGCGGGATACGGGAAACTTTAAAAAAACAAGGCAATTTGTGACTACAAAAAGCGGGACAAAAATCTTACCGAAACCTTGACTCATGCCGCTATGCGCATGAGTAATTAGGAGGTCTTAACTTTTTGCTCAGATGCAACTATGATGTAAAAAACATTTGGGCACTTTTCAGACTTCTATAAAGATATACTAATTGCTTTTGATGAACTTAAGACTCTACACAATTATGAGGAAGAAGACCATACCATTATTTTTAATAATAAGGAGATTTTAGTAGACAGTAACCCTATTTTCATTCGAGAGTGGTTCAACAAAGGCATCGTTACTATAAAGGACCTCTTGAAAAAAAATGGCCAATATTTAACCTTTAAAGAATTCTCATCCAAATACCATCTTAAAACCAACTTTCTCCAGTTCTATCAAATTTTAAGTGCAATCCCGAGGTATTTAAAAGATAAGGCACAAAACATGAAGCAGAGCCCGATACAAAACCACGGAGAAATTTCGGCTCTTTTTTCACCCAACCAAAATATTCAAATTGTCTTGGAAAAATTGAAGACAAGGGATTACTATCGCTTATTTTTAGATAAAAAAACATCAGCTTCCTCACACTGGCCCGGAAAAATGGAGTAAAGATTTGTCGGTTGACAAAGAAGAATAGACTGACGTCTTCAAAGCAGTCAATTCCAATGTGTGTAAAGAAATGAAACTAAAAGAATTTCAATATAAATTAATTCAAAGGATTGTCGTCACAAAGAGAGAACTATTTAGATATCGGATTAATACAGACGATGTCTGTATATATTGTGGTGAATCTGACTCCATAAATCATACCTTTATTAGTTGCAGGATAACAAAAATTTTCGTAGACGAAGTCGTTGGCTGGTTTAACTCAAGTAATGGTACCTCTTAATCCAAACACCAAAGAAATGCTCTTTGGAACCGTTAAAGACTCAATGGACCAAAGGCTCGTGAGAAAATTAAATTACACCCTCCTTTTCATGAAATATTACTTATATTCTAGAAAATTAAATAACAATAGACCTATTTTGTCGGAATTTATAAAGAAAATTTATTTTAAGTACAAAGTCGAACGTATAATGAACTAGTAACTTTCTTAACATACTATAAAGCGCTCCTTCTACTCCTCCTGTGTAGGTATAGTGATTTTCTTTATTGTTAACTTAGGGTTTTTTTCCCAAGCTAACTACTATGTGTTATATTCAATTTACATATATTAACCTCACAACTGTGGTGTAATTAATTTTTTTTTTAATAACTCTGCTGTGTTTTTTTCCTTTTCCTTTGCTTGTTATGTATGTTTGTTATGAATAAAGATTAAAAAAAAATTAAAAAAAAAGAAACAAAAAATAATGAAAAAAGGACCAGCCACCAATACTATATAACCCCTTATTAAGCCAAATGAGATGGCAAAGTGACCAGATGCCCATTGTGAGTCTACTTAAGAATACTCTGCCTGGCTAGATGACTGAACAGGCAAATCAAAAAGGCTTGTCAGTGACCAGACTTCTTTCAAAGATACCTAAAAAAACTTGAAATTCAGAGATAAGTGCATACTTTTGTGAAGTTACAAGCCTCTGAATGGATAAAATCTAATTAATACCGGAAAATCACATAGTAGTGGCAGGGACACAAGTTTACGTGCCATGGGAATGCTTACACTGTAAGAACAGCAATAACACAAATTTAAAATATATCTAATTGATATTGACCTAATTTAGCTGATGAAGCTACAATCATAAATTCATCCAAAAGATTAAAATATATATATATATATATATATATATATATATATATATATATATATATATATGAAAATTAATGTTCAACTGCAGTATTGAAAATTTCAAACTTAAACCAGAACTAGAAAATCCCATAGGTCCCTGCCAGAATAATGCAAGCCTCGCTGCTGCATCCAAATCAAATGATAAACCTTAGGACCCATTAGTATTATCCCAAAGGCATTTTTGGTGTGTGTTTATGCCAAAAGCAGCCTGGGCCTGCAGTCCTAATAAATTTAATTACATCGTCAATATTAGCATAACAAACTCCGTTACATGCATGCTCATAATCAATAACATCATTAATGATGAACCCCTTGCAGACAGGAAGTTCCGAAGTTCTGAAACAGGTCTCCAGCGCCTGGACAGTCGATGATGTTCCCAAAGCTCTATCCTTCTTTTGCTTTTGGAGGCTTGCTTTCCAGAGCCCTTGGCTGAAAGCCTACACGAACATTGTAGAGGCATGCCTGCAAACAAACATAATCTGGCAGAACCTGGAATTCTTAAATTAAAGTTAAGTTTGAAAACCTAAATGGGCAAAATTTAAATCGAAAGGTGGAGAAAAGCCATGTTGGACTGGAAAGTTGATGAACCAGCAAGCTCCCTAAGTGCCCAATAAACAACAAAAAACGACCGTAGAGTGTAACCTAAAGATAATGCAAACAACAACCTTGAAGGTAAAACCTCAAAGGCAAACAACAGTAGCAACCTGAGGGTGAAATCTCAAAGGCAAAATTACAAATTAACAGGCAGGGACAAGCCGTGTCAGACTGAAAGCCACCACACTCGCAAAGCTTTAAGTGCCCAATAACAAAGTCATAAATAAATGTGAGCTATAAACCATAAAATTACACATGTAGGCAGAATTGGCAGACACTGTGACCAGCACAGTTGATACAAATTAATTCGGCAAGATGAGAAACCTATAACATTAATGGTGGGTAAAAAACGTAAATTAAACAACCCCCATTAATTAATTTGAAGGAATGAAACCCCAATCACCTAAGTCTAGCTGACAAAATTTAATAATTTTCAAGGCAATGGCAATACCCCATTTGTAGCCATAATATTCAACAAAATATTGCAAATATGGAGAAAGCCCTAATAAAATTTTAGAAATTTGAGAAACAAAGCCATATATATATAACAACTGGCATAAGAATACGACCAGCAAATATGGAGAACAAAACTTCATTCACAACTTAGAGGAACGAAGCCTCAAAATAAAATCTGGCATAGAAATATGACCAGCAAATTCGAGGAACAAAGCCTCAACATAAATAATGGCTAGGGCAAGCCTGGCTGACAAAATTTGTTAACTGTCGCCCCCCGCAATGGCAATACCCCATAGGTAGCCATAAAATTCAACACTAATTATTGCAAATGTGGAAAACAAAGCTCCATTAAAATTAAAATTTGAGGAACAAAGCCTCAAATTAATAACTGGCATAAGAATATGACCAGCAAATATGGAGAACAAAGCTCCATTCACAACTTAGAGGAACGAAGCCTCAACATAAAATCTGGCATACGAATATGACCAGCAAATTTGAGGAACAAAGCCTCAACATAAATAATGGCTAGGGCAAGCCTGGCTGACAAAATTTGTTAATTGTCGCCGCAATGGCAATACCCCATAGGCAGCAATAAAATTCAACACCAAGTATTGCAGTGTGGAGAACAAAGCTCCATTAAAATTAAAATTTTGAGGAACAAAGCCTAAAATTAACAACTGGCATAAGAATATGACCAGAAAATATGGAGAACAAAAAATCAAAATAAATTAAGGCTGGGGCAAGTCTGGCTAACAAAATTTGATAATTGACGCTGCAATGGAATTACCCCATTTATGGCCATAAAATTCAAGATAAATTATTACAATACAGTTAAATGAAACCCACAAGCACAGGAGTAGGAGGGATTTTCATTAAAATTTTACTTTAAATCAATAAACAGAAAAATTAAATAAATAAAAAAAAGGGGGGAGGTGGAATTGTGTATAATCTACGGTAGCTACGATATAAATTGTATTGACCACATGGGTCCAAATGAACACCGTCCTCCTTCAAAATTGGAGCCTGTGAGGGAAGGGAAAAACCTTTATGATACCAGCAAAAAACATTGTCCATGTCGTCTAATAAGGCTCTGAGGCATTGAATTAAAACCGGCACCTTAGGCATAATTTGATTTGAAAAAAAAAATTATTTGAAAAACTCAAAACCAACGTAGGTCTCACCATGAGGGATGACCTCGCAAACACAGATGATGCGTACAGAAAAATGGTCGAGCAGAAATGACACAAAACTTTCAATATCAGAGGCCACTACTTCAGGACCCGACCGAACAAGATCGTTAGCACCGATCTTTAAAATAAGGATATCGGGAGAAATATGGGCAATAGTACTAAGGTCGTGTTTCCGTCCGCCCGCCAACACCGAACATGTGAACAAACGCTCTAATAAATATGTATCCTGCGCAGCGTTAATTGTAGTTACGTGAAAAAGTGTTAAGTTTAACGCTGTAAAAAGTGTTAAAAATGAAACTAGACGTTTCGGCAATGCTGCCTTCATCAGTAGTAAAAATGTGTTCGTTGCTAGCGTGTGCGAAAATTCGAAAAATTCAAATTCACGCGTGCAAAAACAAACGCTCTGCCGTGCAAGTCAAAATCACTGTCGACCCGCGAGTCAAAACCCGCCTCTAACCGCCTCCTGGTTAGCTCAGTTGATAGAGCACCGGTCTGCAGAGCGGGAGGTCTCGGGTTCGAACCCCGGCCGGACCAACACTCAGGGTCTTAAAATAACTGAGGATGAAGGTGCTGCCTTTGCTATGACATCGGCAAATGGTTAGACCTTCACGTGGCTCGGATGACCACGTAGAAATGGCGGTCCCGTCTCCCATGGGGACGTAAAAGAACCACTGAGGACGTAACAAACCCTGGCTGTGACCACCCTCAGTGTCCATTCATGGGTTGGGGTGGGTCTGATTGATTGTGAAGCGCGTTTGAATATGTATATAGAATTTCCGCTATACAAATGCATAATTTTTTTTTTTTTTTTTTAAATCTCGTTTTAGCCTCTTAAGGTTACAGTGTACCTTCGGGGGTGTCTCCAGTATATCAGCTCTAGCGTCTTAAGATTACACTTAATATACCTAAACCCAGATATCAAATTAAAGCTTATAGAACTGGCTATCTAAATATGGAAACCATTTGGTAATAAAATGAGTTGTTGAATTTTTTACGACGTCTAAATTCGAACGTCCGAATCAGCTTTAAAACGCTATAGAGCGTATGCACATGACGTCACGGCGGCCATATTGGTGTACCAAAACAATAGAACGGCGGCCATGTTGGTGTACCAAAACAATCCTGTGGGATTTGAACGCTTTTCTTATGTTAACACTTTCTTTTGTTCCAATAAATTTGCATAGCTGCTTGCCACGTGAGTGCATACGCTCTATAACTCAAAGCGATTTTTGTATTTTGCTAATTTGATTTGTTCTCGAGTTTCCGGACACGAAGCGCTAAAAAACGTGTCGGCGATTTCCCATATTCAATTGCAGTGAAAAGTTACAGAATATTTTCTAAAAAGGGAGAAAAAAAATTGGAATGATCGCACGGAAATGGCTCTTGACAAAAAAGGTTTTCGAAATTAAGAAATTCGCCGACAGGTTTTTGTTGGTTATATGTTAGCCTAGCTTCTGTCCAAATTTGAGGAAAATCGAACAAATTCCCTTTGAGTTGTAGCTCTTTAAAGTGTCCCCAACAAGCGAAAAATTAACTTTGAGAAAACAGCGCTTAAAAAAACATATCGCTTAATAAACAAACTCCGCCCACAAAAGTTATACCGTCATTTCTCCGTCAATTTTCACTATTTTTCGATAATTTTTTTTTGGATGAAAGTTCATTCTGTAAACTTTATTTTAACGCCAGAAAAAATTTTTCAATAAATTTTCGATCTGAAGGTACACTGTAACCTTAACAAAGGAATGCCCTAAAATGAGAACCGTGGGCGTTGAACTGGCCATGAACAAAGGACAATAATAGCGGAGCTCTTGCCGGGCCGAAGGCCAAGCTGCGCAGCACCATACTCATAGAACCAGAGAACCATAGAACCCATGGCCGTCATTTTTCATGGTCATGGTTAGCGGAATGTTCCGCGGGCGCGTTGTGTGCCCGCCGCCGCCGCCGTCGCTTAGGGCTAACACGCGGGCGCTTAGACCGTCGCAAAACATACGCGTATGACGCCACACAACATCCGGGATCTTTGCAATTTTCATGTGAAATGGGAAAACACTTTTGACGTTTTGCTGTGTTTAGCGGAGAAAACCGATTCAAATTAAAATCGTTATTCTCCTGAATGTTTTCGCGGTTTGCTACTCAAGACAGGGATACTAATTAAGGTTACAGTGTACCTTCGGGGGTGTCTCCAGTATAACAGCTCTAGCGTCTTAAGATTACACTTAATATACCTAAACCCAGATATCAAATTAAAGCTTATAGAGCTGGCTATCTAAATATGGAAACCATTTGGTAATAAAATTAATTGTCGAATTTTTTACGACGTCTAAATTCGAACGTCCGAATCAGCTTTAAAACGCTATAACTCAAAGCGATTATTATATTTTGCTAATTTGATTTGTTCTCGGGTTTCCGGACACGAAGCGCTAAAAAAACGTGTCGGCGATTTTCCATATTCAATTGCAGTGAAAAGTTACAGAATATTTTCGAAAAGGGGAGAAAATAAATTGGAATGATCGCACGGAAATGCCTCTTGACGAAAAAGTTTTCGGAATTAAGAAATTCGCCGACACGTTTTTGTTGGTTATATGTTAGCCTAGCTTCTGTCCAAATTTAAGGAAAATCGAACAAATTCCCTTTGAGTTGTAGCTCTTTAAAGTGTCCCAAACAAGCGAAAAATTAACTTTGAGAAAACGGCGCTTAAAAAAAACATATCGCTTAATAAACAAACTCCGCCCACAAAAGTTATACCGTCATTTCTCCGTCAATTTTCACTATTTTTCGATACTTTTTTTTTTGGATGAAAGTTCATTCTGTAAACTTTATTTTAACGCCAAAAAAAAATTATCAATAAATTTTCGATCTGAAGGTACACTGTAACCTTAAGGGATACTCAGAAGTGGAAATAGAAGAGCTTTCAGAGATAAAATCTTGCTTCGAGGATGGGAGCAATGCGGGAAGATGTTTGTCACTTCGGGTTTCAGAACTGAAGAAGCGGAGATTTAAACAATTTCCAAGCAGTGGAGGGACTTAAAAGTAAAACAAAATACATTTTTTCGATGGGAATTTATGTTGATATCAATCTGTGATTGACTTTTTTGTCTTCTCGCTAGTTTTCGGGAGAATTGTTTATAACGCGCTCAATTAAATTCAGTTGTTTTGATTTCTTTCATCGGAGACATCTCGGCCTCGATGAGCTCTTAATGGTTCGCGTTCTCCTTTTAAACATAAATGTATGGAGATTTGAATTAAATGTTTACGAAAGAAGATTGTGTTGTCCATTTTTATGTGTTTGTTCATTCATTACATAGTTTGAAAAGCGATTTTATGTAAACAAAACAAAACAAGACTTGCATTTTATAGTTGTAAACTTCACTCGCGTGGTCTTATGCAAATATGTTTGTGTATTTTTTGCAATTTTGATTTCCAAATCAGTTTCTCGGACAATTTTTATAAGCGGCAGGTGTATTTTATTTGAAAATTAGCCGTACTAATTATTCTAGACGGAGAAAAAGTTGTTTTTGTGAACTTTTGTACGGTCTAAATGTACTGTGCAAACGGTCGCGTAAGTCTGTTTTTGAGAATTGCTAAAATTAAAGGATAGCCCGGTCGTCAATTTTATTCTTGTACTTCCGACCTGTCACCTCAGTTAAGTTTATTATCGGCTTTCTGTTCAAAGAGCGACGCTGTTAGGCTCAGGCTATCTATATATATTAACATAAACAAAGGCACTCACCTAAATTCAAACGGCAGAGGTCTCAATTTAAGCGAATGATCAATTCCGAGCGCACGTGCCGTGGCATACACACCGATAGTAGAGGGTGGTCAATAATTTAATTGCACAGACCCTGCCCCGTGACCCCAACGACGTGACATACTATGTCACGCAACAGTCGGATCAGATTGAAGACATAAAAATCCTTTTTGAATTGGTTCAAATATTCCCTATAACACATCAGTACTTAAATTTCCTGCGATCTCCATAGCCTCGGTGAAACAAACTATTTGTCACTTTGTTTGGAATAACAATCCAAAAATTAAACATAACACGATGATTGGCCCAATATCAAGAGGCGGCCTAAATTTGCCTGACTTTGAAAAAATAAATATTGCACCTCAAGTAGTCTGGATAAGAAGATTATTTGAAAGCTCTAAACAACCGCCATAACAGACATACTTACAATTGTCAGGATTTCACAGATTATATACATTACAGCCAAAAAAAGCCGCGCAATTGCTGAATGAGGCTTGTATTAATGCTTAATTATGTTGATAAAAGATAAATTGCCAGTTATTTACAGTACACCCTAAGATAAAACAAAAACACACACGAACATACACACAAAAGCATACACACGAACTTAATTAAAGGGGGGAAATGTCTTTTGGCCATTTTTCATAAAAGGTTTCTAGTTTATTATTCTTAGTGGAAATATATTTTTCAACTTGGTATTTAATTCTTACTTTAAATTTGAAACCTTCGATGTTTGGAAGTACCTGTTTCTTTCTGCAATCCCATAAATACAATTTACCAATTAATATCAGATAATTTAACAAGGGACATTTTGACATCGTTATTCCAATTATAACCTCTCGTAAACGCAACCCGTGAAATTCCTTTGTTACTCGTGGCGAAGCACACGAGTTGTAAATCCGGCGTTGACTTTTCTTGTTTTTTTTTCGTGTCACATTAGCGCATGCAAATTTATGCACGCATATTTAAGTCTATATCGACGACTATATGGCTTTCGGCCATGAAATACATACCGTAAAATCTCTCCGTGTGTGTACTCGAGAAGCAAGATAAAGAACTACTGCGTACAACTGCACACTTTCAAGACAATTCAAGGCGTTCATGGATAGATAGGACCGTTTGATATTGTGTTCGCCGCTTATTCCTGTGGGATTTTTGCTCTGGCAAGTTCTGTGTTTTGTATATTAAACTTGCCGTTTGCTTAGCGATCGAGCTCCGGGTCGAGCTTAAGTGTCAGCTACTGAATCTAGTGAATGCAGTGTAGTCTTACTTTTAAACCCGTGTATACGTGAAAGTATGATGAACAGGTTATCGGCAAGGGTGTTTAAATAAAATTCACTCTCTCACTCACTCACTCACTCACTCACCCACTCGCTCCTTCCATCATCTGTAAACTTAGTGAGCAAATGCTTTGTTACGAACACGTTTCGTAACAGGAATTCAACGTGAATCCAACGATAACAATAATTAATTTGATGTAAACGAATATAGACAACAATAAGCTTACAGATGTTTCGCATTTGGAGTTTTTAGTGCAACATTAAAATCGATTTAAAAGGATTTTGCAACCTAAACATGCGTTCTGATGCGTATCTAGCTTAAACTAATAAAATTTAGATTAGAGGTGGTACGTTCTCTTGGACAGCGCAGTGATTGAGTTAGTGGCTAAGTCCCGGACGGCCCGAGTTCGAATCTCCGTAAAGTCCTTTTATTTTTTTCCTTTTCTTTTTTCTTTTTTCGAACTAGACGTTATGAAAGTGATGTACTTTTTTTTTCGTTCGTCAAAAATCCTTACGTTAAATTTAAAAAAAATATATATATATATCGACCTGTGTCAGTGTCAAAACGTAAGTTTACTATAGACCGTTTTCACATGACGTCATAAAAATTCAAAAATCTAAAGTATACATCCTACAAAGCTGTTTCTAACATGGTATATGGATACCAGTGTTATAATGCTTCCGATTTATAAAGGTTTTAAATGTGTCACGCAATCCGGCACGCTTTTTCAAATAAGCCGTGAAAATCAATAAAATTAAACCAGTTGAAAGTTATTGTTGAATTATAGATGGTTATGAGCCGATTAAATGGCACTTATAGTGAATAAAATATTTTGTGATGAGACTTTTGGTGTAATTAAGGCTTTGAATTTTTGGCCGCCATGTTGGTGTACCAAAGTGGTACACCACGATGGCCGCTCCATACATTTCTTACTAAAAATGTCTAACACTCGTTCGCCTATAACTCTTGAACTAAATGTTCTTGCGCTTCCAAATTTGGCCCAGATGTGTAGTTTTACACTCTCTATAATTCCATAAACATTTTGGAATCGAAAACGGCTTCTGAATTTTGATATGACGTCAGTGAAAACGGTCTATTGCGTTACGCGTTACGCGTTAGCCTTTCTTCTTCTCGGGTTGGCTCTTAGGAGCCTTTGATAAGACATAATTTTAAGCTTATGTTTCTCTGTAAAAGCACTCAAATCACTTGGGAATCAATGCTGCAATAAGTTAAAGGCGCCACGAGTTCAAGCTGTGTACAGCTTCTTGTTATTGTTAAATAATACTGTTCAACATTTTTCCACAACATGTGTGTCGACAGTAAAAGAGAAAGTGACATAATGTTTCCTGTTCAGTCTTGCAGAAAGTACATTTGTCATGCTGGAGATATCCAATTTTAAAAAGTTTTGCATTGATGTAAAGTATTGAATTTAAAACTTTATATTGAGAGGATTTAACGTAAGGTTCCTGTGCTGTTAAGTGGGGAAGGTTGTAACCAATTTTTAAGTCTTCGTCAGATAAGCCAAAATAATGTTTTAAATTCTTTGCATTACTAGGTAATTGTGCTTTATTTGATATTATTAAAGAATAATAGTCTTTCGTTTTCTTTTCCATTATGTCACAAATCTCATTTCCCTTTATAAAATAAGTATTATCTGTAAAGGTAGTGTACTCTGTTATTTTCAAAGAAGAAGGAATTGCGCGCCTAAGACCTGTCCATGTAAGAAAATTAGCTTCCTCAACTATATTATTAATTACATTAAAAGATTCTATATTGTCGAGATTGAACAGGAGATCTTTAATGATTAAATCCCCGAGTCATAATAAGATTTATAAAAAACTGGTTTTCCCAACTATTCTTATACCTTTGTTATTCCAAATTATACAGAGCCGTTCTTTATTAGCTAAAAAGAGATTTCGAAATGCTAACCAACATTCTGAAAGTTCTCTGTAGAAAACTGAGTTAATTGAAAGATCGTCCATTGCATAATTACATTTAAAAAGCAAAAGACCACCCACTTTAAGTAGGAGATGTAACAAGTAGAATTTCCACGTACTTTCGTTATCGCTGAAAATACGTTTTAGCCAAGCTAATCGTACAGCTTTGACCAAGCTTTCAATATCTGTCATTTTAATGCCACCGTCTTCATAACTGTTTATTGAAAAGAGCCTTGTTACTTTATCCTTTCCATTCCATAAAAAGAAGAAAATCAAACTATTTACTTGTTTGATGATTTTACTTGGAGGTGAAAGAACCGAAGATATAAAAACTAGTTTTTGAATAAGTAATGATTTGATTATAGTTACTTTACCATAAATGGACAGTCCTCTAGATGACCATATATTTGTCAGCTGCTTTATGTGAACCTTCTCTTGAAAGTTTTTTTCGTAAAATAATGATAAGTCATATGTAAAAAAGGTTGCTAAAGCTTTAATGGGTTCACTCGGCCATTTAATACCAAACGGTTTTTCGTCTTTTCTTTTAAGAGAACCAATCCACATTCCTTCTGTTTTAGAACTATTTATCTCCAACCCACTGAAGTTCTTTAATACTTCTAGTTCTTCAAATAGCGTTTTTGCAGAATTTTCATCAGACAGCAGGGTTGCTGTGGTATCATCTGCGTATTGCAATAGCTTGGCTTCATAATTTCCTATTTCAATTCCTTTGATATCAACATTCTGACGAATGGAGATTGCCAAGCTTTCAACAGCTAAGATAAAGAGGTAGGGGGACAAGGGATCACCCTGCCTCACACCACGTTCTAAAGTAAAATAGTCTGATGCCATTCCATTATTTATTACACAGCTTTGAATATTTGTATAAAACATTTTGACCCAATTTATAAAATCGGGCCAAAATTAAAGGCCTCAAGGCAACTGAAAAAATAATGCCATTCTAAAGAGATAGCTGGAATATTATTACTGTCTGTAAATTCCATTATATCGAAAATTGATCGAATAGTCTCACCAATATAGCGATCTTCAACATAACCTGTTTGATAATGATGTATGATATTCGATAAAACTTTCTTTAATCTTAAAGCAATCACTTTTGAAATTATTTTTGCATCCACGTTAATAAGAGAGATTGGCATCCAATTTTCAATGAGAGTTCGATCTTTATGTTGCTTTTCTATAAGAGTTATAATTGCTTTTCTTTGAGAGCTAGACATTTCGCCGTGGTTGAAACACTCCCTCACAGATTTCATGAATGGATCACAAATTAATTCCCAGCAACTTTTGTAAAATTCTATTAGTATTCTACCATTACCAGGAGATTTGTTACTCTCAAAACTGTTAAGAATGGCTGTAATTTCTTCAACAAATATTTCTCCTTCACAAGATTGTTTTTGGTCTTCTGATAATCTTGGTATATTCAATTATTTAAAAATTCGTTTCCATTTCCTTTATCCTCATCTGTTACGTTGGATTGGTACAAGCTTCAGTATCCCAAAAGGATCAGATGTAATATCACCACTTATTAATAGTTTTGTTATATGTTTTTTGACGTGATTAGGCTTCTCTAAATTTAGAAAGTATTTTGTACTTCTCTCGCCATGCTCGTGCCATCGTGCCCTTGCGCGAATAATTACACCCCTTGTTTTTTCCTCATAATAACTTTCTAGAGTTTGTTTTGCTTCATTTAGAGTATTTAGGTTAGAGTCGGAAGGGCCCTGTTCGAATTTTTTAGTTGCTTCCTCGTATACTTGTTGTAAGTTTTTTCAATTGCAGATCGTTCTTTGGCTTTCTTTTTCGAGAACAAAATAGCATGGCTCCGAATATTATACTTAATCCAATCCCAGATGCACCTTTTGTCTGATAAATTCTCGCTTCCTGTTGTTTTCCAAAGTGGAATATTTTGTTTTAATTCTTCCAGATAATTCGGATCTTCAAGAAGAGAGACGTTCATTTTCCAAAAGCCGGGCCCCTTTAAGTTTTGATTGGAGTCGGTTAAATTCAACTCAATTGCTGCATGATCAGTTTTTATAGCTGGAATGATATCGGTTGTATTTGCAAAATCCTGTAAGTTGTTTGACATCAGCCAGTAATCTAAACGACAGAAAATTGGTGGAGATTTTTGGCTCCAAGTGTAACTTCTAGATTGTGGATTTTTAATTCTCCAAACGTCGACAAGGTCCAATTCATTTTGTAAACATTCAATATTGTCTATAACCATTTTTCTGGGTACCATAACGCCACCTTTCTTATCCAGCTTAGAATCAAGAGGATAGTTAAAATCACCTCCAATGATTATATTTTCTTCACAATCTAAGTCTTCAAAAAGCGAAAACAGTGCATTTCTATGAAAAGTGCACACTGCACGTTTGGGGCCGTGCAGAGCAACTTTTGGCAAAATCTCACTTTTGAGCACACCGGATCTCAAAATCGTCGTACTGGCCTCAAATCATCGTTAAAAAGCGAAAACAGTGCACTGTTTTCGCTTTTTGACGATGATTCGCTTTTTGACGATGATTTGTGGCCAGCCGTACTAATCCCGCCGGGAATGAATTCCCAAACCATACTAGGGAGCTTTGGGGGAAAATTACCAGTACTGGTACTGGTACTTGTACATGGAGATCTGAGTAACGACGTTATACGTATTTTTTTTACATTTTTATGCAAAATTGTTATAAGCCTTCCCCCTTCCTCAAACACGCTTAAAATCAATAAGCTCCTGGGGCGTTGTAGAGGATTTACGGTCTCTCATCTCATTTTCATTAGTTTTAAGAGTCCCAATTTTCGGTTTTGAGGCTACAACCAATGACAAAAGTGTAGGGAAGGTTCCTTGTTTTCCTCACCCCTCCCCCCTCTTCGCCCCTCTTTTCAAAGTTGCTGTTAACGCAAATACTTAACTTACACTGTGACTTTTGTATAGACGTCTTCAACATTGGATTTGGGGGAGAGGGGGGCTATAAAAAGCGTTGTGCGCGCCTTTAATTGAGCTGAAACCCAAAGGTAGTGTCATTTGTTAGCGTTTTACAAGCCTTCCCAACTAATTTTGTCTTGGGTTGTGTTGAAGATTACTTGGGTGTGGTCTACGGATAACGTCTTTTTCTACAACAATTGAAGGCGTAAAATACATTATCATAGTATGAAATGTTTTGTGATTGTGTCTAGCATGAATATCGAAGTATTTGTAGTTCCTTTGGTCAATGACAGAACAGGATAATTACGTTAAAATTGAATATTCAGACCTTCAAAGAACGTTGTTAGTCGAGTTAATCCTGAATACAGAGATGCTATGTAAGATGGAAATGTCTACATTTCTGGGGGCAAATTCCTCCAGAAAACAATTGCACTTGGTACCCTATGGACACTGTGTTGCCCAGTTATGTTGGACAACATATTAAGCTAAACAGTAATTTAATTATCAGTCATCGGTTTTCACCGTTAATTGTGCGAGTGCATCATTACTCCACGAACGTGCGACATTACTCCATTCATATATGGTGAATTAAGCTGTTGAAAGCAATGTAAACGAAAGCAAAATGGCCAATGTTAATGTCTTTGCTATAAGGGCTTGTTGGAATGAATAATCCAGTTGTTTCGGTTTCATTTCAGTAGAAATCAAACATTACTCCACGAAAAGTACGAAATATAAAGAAGATAATTAGATTTATGTTTTAAGAACTGTTTCCCAATGGAGTATTGTTCAAAATAAGGAAAATCCTTTACTTTAGAGGGGTCCCCTGCTGAGCTTTTAAGTTCTTTACCACAATCCACTGTAATCGAAATGAAAGACCTTTTAAAAGCTATTTTGTGAGTGCTTTTAGGTGCGGAGTATTGTGGAGTAATGTTGGCAGAAGTACTCATGCGAGGTCACGCAAGTTTGACAGGTCGTTAACACAGAGATAATAAATATGCCAATAATCGTTTTTATTCGCTTTTCAAGTTTTTTTCTGTTTGCTTGTGTTGTTAGTATATCATTCAAAGCCCAATCAAGTTACTCGTAAACGACATTTTCTTGTTTCGGATCCATCATTGTCCATCTACGTGATGTTTTTCGTCGACCTGCACTTTGAAGCGTCGTTCCAGAAAACTATTATTGAACTCAGTAATAATTAACATTAACTTATAACGTAACATTGCTAAAACGCTTTCCTATGTAATAATATTTGGCCGTTTAGAGTGCAATGTATTTCGAGGTTTTCACAGGCTTTATGTCACGCAACCGTTACCGTTTGATCATTATTATACATTTGTAATAATCCGTCAATTTGAACGTTTTAATGACATTGACACAAGCAAGACTAATGCATTATCATTTAGCGGACGATGTCTTAGCCTCATATCGTTAATAGTTTTGATTTTATGAGTAGTTAAAAGTTATTTTCAGTTTTCATACATGTAGTTCTAGAAATCTATGTGGCCATAACACATGCACAGTATACCACACAAACAGAGGATGGTAAACCTGTGGTATGAGTCCCACACCTACTTCTTAACAGAGAACTGCAAGATTCATTTTTATTTTAAATAAAACCATACCAACCTTAATTTGGACACTTAATATATTCTAATAAAGTACGATGTAAACCCAAAGGCAATTCAAAGGCAATTCAACCGCCCCGTCCTTCGGTTGTGGGGGATGGATGTGGCGGTTGCACCAATTTGTTGCAATAATCGTTCACGAAAAAAAACCCGCTTATTAGTTTTTAGGACTTCTAAACCAATCAAGACAGAAAGATAACATTTATCAAAGGTAGAGTATAAATATGCTTATATGAGCGAGCTTCCTGTTGCACTGCATGCATTTCCTGTTTTTCGGCGAGCTGGGCGCTTGTCACGCAATCTTTTCTTTTGGAACAGTTGCAAGCACGCCATGGGAAGACAGTTTGTATGTTTTTCGCTCACAATTTGGTATGTACCTAAGTAGAATCAGTGATACTTGGTCGAAATATAAATAAGAAATGGCATAATTATGTCGATTATTGTAGCAGGAGTTATCGTCGTTTGAAAGTATAAATGTAATGTTGATGATGTTGAGATCGTCTTGTCGGCCGTTTGCAGCAAATACAACTTGAACTTTGTCGGTCGCAAAATTAACGTTTAATATTGATTCTAAAAATAATAAACGCCAAAAAAGACACAATTACTCAAAAGCAAACTGATATTAGCGATATTGGTAATTTTGAAGGGGAATGTTGGGCTGTTATATATTTTAAACAAGCTTATTGTCGATTTAACGCTTTCGAAGGCCGTTGCAAGAATGGCGTGTTTTGACCTTTGTGTCACCTTTGTTTGGCGCTCGAAAATTTCGTATTTTCGATTTCCCAAAAATTTTATTGCATTTATTTGAGGAAGAAACATTGCTCTTTCTCTGGGTATAACTGATATGGCACCAAGCCATGTACCAAGTTGTGATTTTGGCTTCTCGATTTTGCCATTTTTTTTTGACTCGCGAAAATCGTTAAAATAAGTAAAATTATTAAAAATCTCAAAAATATTAAGTACACGGTCGAATTGAACAATTTAACATTTAAACTATTGGCGAATGCGTGTTTTTCCTAGTTAGGTACTAACTGGTGGAGTTAATTCCATTTTGAATTTTGAGGCAATATTTAAGTAATGCGTGGTGTGGAGCCGTAAAATCGATGCGAGAGCCGCCGAACCGACTTTGTCGCCGTTCGCGTAAAATAAAAATCTAATCGAACTGAAAGTTATTTTTCTAGAAAGAGTTTCCCTAGACCTATATTCTGACAAAGTTTGGGGATTTTCGTTTTTTATTTTGCACACCTCCAGGCGATATTTACGGACGGCCGCTCTTAAGGGAGTTGCACTACATTCACTTAGCCCATGTTTTTTTTAATTGCTCTAATCGGTTAGATTTAAAAGCTATGGTGCGTAGAATATCAATTTTATCATCAAGGCGCAAAAGAAAACTGTCGAAGTCTATGATGCCGCCGTGTACGCTTGTTGCAAAAACATAAAATTTGGCGACAGTCAAACAGTAGTTAAGAACTTTCCAATTGTTTGACTCTTTGTGCCAACCGTATAAAATAGTATTTTCAGATAAAGTCAGTTTTTCATTAACTTTTTCTCGCCACCAGTTAGAAAAAAAGTCCAAAACGACGAGAATACACTGCAAGTAATTAACATGTGTCTTAGAGATTGATTTTCAAGGTTACATAAAGAACAGACTTGCCAGACTTAGAAATCGCACTGTTTTGCCGTTTTGGCGATGATTTGAGACCAGTACGCCGATTTGGAGATCTGGTGTGCTCAGTCTATTTTTAGCTGCTTTACTTCTTTGCATTTGCTTAGCTAATGTTTGTAAGATGGAGAAATAAATTGTTTGTTTATCATAACTTATGAGACATTTGTTAGCTCCCAGGAGAAAAATTACGGAGCCCTTTCGTCATTATTTCGGGCATCTCCGGTTTCAGCCGTCGCACTTCGTGAATACTCTTCGTAAATGCATACTGATGAGACTGTCCCACCGAAAATGGGAAAATGTCGCTTAGCTTATTTCCAAGTTATATCGCCAAACGGCACAAAATATACAATTTAGTTGGATAAAAAGATCCCATAGTACAAAACAAAAGTAGTAGTTTGCAGATAAACGGCAGGATTCAAGGATTGAAGAGGTTTACAGTTTATCTTGAAATCAAAGTTGCGTTCATTTGCTGGACAGGCAGTGTCAATCGTGACATTTATATGAAACCAAAATGCGTGCGTTATGACGGCTCAGTCTATTTTCAGCTGCTTTACTTCGTTGCATTTGCTTAGTAAATGTTTGTAAGATAGAAAAATAAATTGTTTGTTTGTCATAACTTATGAGACATTTGTTGGCTCCTAGGAGAAAAATAACGGAGCCTCGTCGTCAATATTTCGGGCATTTTCGGTTTTTCGCCGTCGCACTTCGTGAATACTTTTCGTAAATGCATAGTAATGACACTGTTCCGCCAAAATGACAAAATGTCGCTTAGATTATTTCCACGTTATATCGCCAAATGGCACAACATATACAACTTAGTTGGATAAAAAGATCCTATTGTACAAACAAAAGTAGTAGTTTGGAGATGAAGCGCAGGATTGCAAAGATTGAAGTGGATTATAGTTTCAGGCTTGAAATCAAAGTTGCCTTTGTTTCCTGGAGAGGTAGTGTCAATCGTGACATTTATCTGAAACCAAAATGCGTGCGTTATAACGGCTCAATCTTTTTTGAGCTGCTTTACTTCGTTCCATTTGCTTAGTAAATGTTTGTAAGATAGAAAAAATAAATTGTTTGTTTGTCATAACTTATGAGACATTTGTTGGCTCCTAGGAGAAAAATTACGGAGCCTCTTCGTCAATCTTTCGGGAATGTTCGGTTTTAGCCGTGGCACTTCGTGAATACTCTTCGTAAATGCATACGAATGACACTGTCCCGTCGAAATGACAAAATGTCGCTTATCTTATTTCCACGTTATATCGCCAAATGGCACAAAATATACAACTTAGGTGTATAAACATATCCTATAGTACAAAATAAAAGTAGTAGTTTGGAGAAAAAGCGCAGGATTGCAAGGATTCAAGTGGATTAAGATTTAGCTTGATATAAGGTGGAAAAATCAATTGTTTGTATGTCATAACTTATGAGACATTTGTGGGCTCCTAGGAGAAAAATTGCCGTCTTTTTCGGTTTTAACCGTCGCACTTCGTGAATACTTTACATAAATGCATAGTAATGACACTGTCCCGCCGAAATGGCAAAATGTCGCTTAACTTATTTCCACGTTATATCGCCAAATGGCACATAATATACAACGAAGTTGGATAAAAAGATCCTATAGTACAAAACAAAAGTAGTAGTTTGGAAAAAGCGCAGGATTGCAAGGACTGAAGTGGATTCCAGTTTTGCTCGATATGAAAGATGTCTTTGATTGCTGGAGAGGCAGTGTCAATCGTGACATTTATCTGAAATCAAAATGCGTGCGTTACAACGGCTCAGTCTATTTTGAGCCGCTTTACTTCGTTACATTTGCTTAGTTAAAGTTTCTAAGATGGAAAAATAAACTGTTTGTTTGTCATAGCTTATAAGACATTTGTTGGTTCGTAGGAGGAAGGTTACTGAGCCTCTTCGTCAATATTTCGGGTATTTCGGGTAGCCGTCGCACTTTGTGAATACTCTTGGTAAATGCATACTGATTTTTTTATTACAAATAGTAAATACAATGTTTTGCAATACGATGTAAAAAGAAAGCAAAAGAGAATAATAATTACGATACATATGCAAAAAAAGAAGAAAAACAATATATTAATTGAAAAAAGTACAATATCGGTTAAAAGAATATGTTAACTCATTGACGTCAGTCCCGGCCAAAATTGGTCTTAGAAGACCAATAAGACTCAACTGCTTTAAAAAATTGCAGCTTTCTCAATCGCGCGAATATTTTCAGTTGTGAGCATTGACTAGAAAGTCCTTCAAATTGAGACACCCAATAAAAATAAAAAAGTCAGCGATTTTCGCAGAATATCAGCGTTTGAATTTGGAGAAGAACAAAAATGACCGTTTTTAACGTCATAGAAGAAGAACAAAAATTACCTTTTTGCCTCCAGTTTTATCTAAATCATCGTTGCAAACCCAAAAGTTAACATTCACAGCAAAAGTCAGGCCTAGTCCTACCTTAGAAATGATTTTTATGCTCTTATTCGTTGCCGGGGCCAAGCTACAGCCTCTCGTTCTAGGCATCCTTGCCTGGCCTTGATTTTCAACATCACGACCACACTGCATGCTGGGAAATAGCGATAATTTTTGACAGGGTTCGTTCCTTTCCCCACATATTTCATATTTATACTAAGTCCACAGCCACTCCGTCCTACCACCGAAATTTGGCGCTTGTTGTGTTCTTCAGTTGTCGCAAATCCCAAAATATGCCGTGGTAGGTCATGAAATTCGTTTCGGAGCGGCCATTATTTCAGTTCTACGAACAACAACCCATACTCGCAAACGAAGTACATCACCTTACTCGCTTCTTTGAGAAAGTGGACTCTTAGCTACTTTCACGCTTAATGATGCTCATCAGGCAGCTACTAAAGATAAAAAATGGCTCTAAACTTACCAAAAATCGCATACAAACCATATTTGAGCCGCTATTATAGCTCAACGAAGCAAAAACACTACGTCATAATGACGTTTCTAGAAAACTCGAGCCTTCAGTTGTTTAGAACAGCAACACTTTCCATGGTAACCCCAAATATGGAGTCACGAAATCCTATGGATCGGTTATATGCAGAAAATCACTCAAAAACGTAAAAAGTCACTGACGACAATGACTTAAGGGAGTTGCACTAGCATTCACTTAGCTCATGGTTTTTTTTAATTGCTCCAATCGGGTAGATTTAAAAGCTATGGTGCGTAGAATATCAATTTTGTTATCAAGGCGCAAAAGAAAACTGTCAAAGTCTAGGATGCCACCGCGTACGCTTGTTGCAAACACATGATATTTGGCGACAATCAAACAGTAGTTAAGAACTTTCCAATTGTTTGACTCTTTGTGCCAACCGTATAAAATAGTATTTTCAGATAAAGTCAGTTTTTCATTAACTTTTTCTCGCCACCAGTTAGAAAAAAAAAAGTCCAAAACGACGAGGATACACTGCAGGTAATTAACATGTGTCTTAGAGATTGATTTTCAAGGTTACATAAAGGACAGACTTGCAAGACTTAGAAATCGCACTGTTTTGCCGATTTGGCGATGATTTGAGGCCAGTACGCCGATTTCGAGATCTGGTGTGCTCAAAAGTGAGATTTTGCTAAAACTTGCTTCGCACGGCCCCAAACCTGCGTTTCGTACACTTTTCATAGAAATCGCACTGCTTTCCTGATTTGGCGATGATTTGAGGCCAGTACGACGATTTTGAGATTTGGTGTGTGCTCAATGGTGAGATTTTGCCAAAACTTGCTCCGCACGGCCCCGAACGTGCGTTTTGTGCACTTTTCATAGAAATGGCACAATATCTGTCTCCATTTAGAATTTAGGTTTCAAAATATGACGCCATCCAAGAATCAGGACCGCCATTCTAGAATTTTTCTCAAAGAAAACAATTGTAAAAAATGGATAATTTATCCAAATCATCTTAAACTTGGTACAGAACATCCTAATAATCTGCAAATGTAACACATCAAAGCACAAGTCCATATCTTTCTCCATTCAGCATTTAGGTTTCGAAAAATATGTTTTTTCCTAGCCATTTTCAATGATGTCATAATGACGTCACAATAAGACATCGACACTGTCAATCTACTAACCTTATGATTTTGTACTATCTGCTAAATTTGAAGTCTAAAGCGGTAATACTTTAGGAGTTATGATGGGGTACGTTTTAAGTCATATCAGTGTCCGTACATGAAGCTGGTCATCACAGCAGGGACAAGCCATGGAGCGGTGAGTACACGCTCTTTTGCAGTACAAATAGAGTACAGTCTAAATCGAGTACAAATGCTCCGCATTTGTACTCTATTTAGACCTTTTTAAGACTATGCACGACCAAACCAACTATCAGAACTATGACATAAGGTCCTAGTGCTACTCTAGGAAACATTTTCCCAACCGAAAGTGTTTGCTTTTTCATAGTCAGCAGTTTATCTTTATATATTTAACCCTCCCCTCAAAAAATCACTTTATGGCTTTTAGAGACAAAGGACGAGGATTTATCTATACTTTTATGATAGATGTAGTTGCACCAGGAAAGGAACACTTTGATGTAAGTTTTGCGTGAATTCATCATTGTGCTTAGGAGTAATTAATAACTGAATAATTAATTAGCTGCAAATTTCAACCGTTAATAACATCGTCAGATCTTGCGTTTATGGCAGTGTTTATATCAATCGAGTTAGATCCCAAAGTGATCTAACCGTGTTACTAAAGTCAAGGAAACAGCTTCTAAAAGGTGCGAGTTATTAACAGTTGAATTGTGTCCCATATGGCGGAACCAAAAGTGCGTCAAACATGCAAACGAGGCTATACTTTGAACGTTAATATCTCTGACGGGATTTTATCACACTTCCTGAAATTCGCAGGATATATACAACGTCTTTAATACTATTTGCCAATACACTCGGCGTTATTATCGGCTCAACGGTTTGTTTCTAACCTTGTTTACAAGTTTTTCAAACATGGAAACGAGGCTACAATTTGATCGTTAATATCTCTGAGGGGATTACATCAAACAAATTCAAATTTGCAGGATATATAGCATGACTTTAATACTATCTGCGAATACACTCGGTTTTAATACCGGCTCAACCTTATGCTTCTAGTTCAAAACCTCGACCACATGCGAAAACACCTCAAAGAAGCTAATATAATATCATATCATATCATAACATATCATATCAAATCATATCATATCATATCATATCATATCATATCATATCATATCATATCATACCATACCATATCATATCATATCATATCATATCATATCATATCATATCATGTTTATAATGGTGACCAAGCAGCGAAGGATGTCTTGAAGGTAAAAAGACAAAGAGTACCGTACAACAAGGACAAAGACATAAACTGGAACATTTTTCGCTTCGATTATCGCCACTGTGCAGTTCTTTACCAAGCAGCGGATGCTTTGGGCCTTGAAATGCTACAAAGGTGCGCCAAACGGGCCTTGGGGTGCATGTCCTGGATCTCTCAGCAACGGGAGATTGATGACCTAGCCTCAAAGGTGCTACAAAGGTGCGCCAAACGGGCCTTGGGGTGCATGTCGATGATCTCTCAGCAATGAAAGGTTTAAGACCAAGCCTCAAGAGCCCTTGACACAGAGACATTATATGGAATGTACAAGTTAACGCTAGACTCTGCGCCAGAAACGTTTCACTTAAACGAAGATCAAACAGGTGGTGATGCAGATAAGGACATTGAGAGAGACGAGGAAGACAGGAAGTCCAGGAAAAGAAAAGCCACACCAACAGACAGTGAGACTACGAACCTGTATACAGGGCAAAGGAGAAAAGAGCAAGTGCCCTTACAACAGACAGCGAGAGCGATTTCCAAGTGGCCGCAAAGAAAACGAAAAAGAAAAGAGCAAGTCCCTTGAAGAGCGATCACGACGCGCCAGTAAAGAAAACGTCGATGATTTGAGGCCAGTACGACAATTTTGAAATCTGGTGAGCTCAAAAGTGAGATTTTGCCTAAACTTGCTCCGCACGGCCCCAAACGTGCGCTTTGTACACTTTTCATAGAAATGTACTGTTTTGGTTTTTTTGCGATGATTTCAGTCCAGCAGGATGATTTTGAGATCTGGTGTGCTCAAAATTGAGATTTTGCCAAAACTTGCTCTGCACGGCCCAAAACGTGCGTTTTGTGCACTTTTCATAGAAATGCACTGTTTTGGGTTTTTGGCAATGATTTGAGGTCGGTACGACGATTTTCAGATCTGGTGTGGTCAAAAGTGAGATTTTGCCAAAACTTGCTACGCAGGACCCAAAACGTGCGTTTTCTGCACTTTTCATAGAAATGCACTGTTTTCGCTTTTTGGCGATGATTTGAGGCGAGCACGACGATTTTCAGATCTGGTGTTGTCAAAAGTGAGATTTTGGCAAAACTTGCTCCGCAGGGCCCAAAACGTGCGTTTTGTGTACTTTTCATAGAAATGCACTGTTTTCGCTTTTTGGCGATGATTTGAGATCAGTAAGACGATTTTCAGATCTAGTGTACTCAAAAGTGACCTTTTGGCAAAACTTGCTCCGCAGGACCCAAAACGTGCCTTTGGTGAACTTTTCATAGAAATGCACTGTTTTCACTTTTTGGCGATGATTTGAGATCAGTACGACGATTTTGAGATCTTGTGTGCGGAAAAGTGAGGTTTGAAAATATACAACTTCGTTGGATAAAAGGATCCTACAGTTCAAAACAAAGTTTGAAGATAAAGTGCAGGATTGAAAGGATTGAAGTGGATTACAGTTTATCTTGAAATCAAAGTTGCCTTTGTTT
Organism: Cladopsammia gracilis; assembly: GCA_022457155.1. Taxonomy (NCBI): domain Eukaryota; kingdom Metazoa; phylum Cnidaria; class Anthozoa; order Scleractinia; family Dendrophylliidae; genus Cladopsammia; species Cladopsammia gracilis. The sequence continues at coordinate 187,694 of JAJGOT010000768.1, read as the reverse complement.
GCTGTAGAGGCAGTGTCAATCGTCCCATTTATATGAAACCAAAAGGCATGCGTTATAATGGCTCTGTCTATTTTGAGCTGCTTTACTTCGTTGCATTTGGTTTGGTCGTGCATAGTCTTAAATATCTAAAGATAAACTGCTGACTATGCAAAAGCAAATACTTTCGGTTGGGAAAAATGTTTCCTAGAGTAGCACTAGGACCTTATGTCATAGTTCTGATACTTGGTTTGGTCGTGCATAGTCTTAAAAAGGTCTAAATAGAGTACAAATGCGGAGCACAAAAGAGCGCTTACTCACCGCTCCATGGCTTGTCCCTGCTGTGATGACCAGCTTCATGTACGGACACTGATGTGACTTAAAACGTACCCCATCATAACTCCTAAAGTATTACCGCTTTAGACTTCAAATTTAGCAGATAGTACAAAATTATAAGGTTAGTAGATCGACAGTGTCGATGTCTCATTGTGACGTCATTATAAATGCTGAATGGAGAAAGATATGGACTTGATAACAAAATTGATATTCTACGCACCATAGCATTTAAATATAACCGATTAGAGCAATTAAAAAAACATGGGCTAAGTGAATGCTAGTACAACTCCCTTAAGTCATTGTCGTCAGTGACTTTTTACGTTTTTGAGTGATTTTCTGCATATAACCGATCCATAGGATTTCGTGACTCCATATTTGTGATTACCATGGAAATTGTTGCTGTTCTAAACAACTGAAGGCTCGAGTTTTCTAGAAACGTCATTATGACGTAGTGTTTTTCCTTCGTTGAGCTATAATAGCGGCTCAAATATGGTTTGTATGCGATTTTTGGTAAGTTTACAGCCATTGTTTTATGTTTAGTAGCTGCCTGATGGGCATCATTAAGCGTGAAAGTAGCTAAGAGTCCACTTTCTCAAGAAGCGAGTAAGGTGATGTACTTCGTTTGCGAGTTTGGGTTGTTGTTCGTAGAACTGAAATAATGGCCGCTCCGAAACGAATTTCATGACCTACCACGGCATATTTTGAGATTTGCGACAACTGAAGAACACAACAAGCGCCAAATTTCGGTGGTAGGACGGAGTGGCTGTGGACTTAGTATAAATATGAAATATGTGGGGAAAGGAACGAACCCTGTCAAAAATCATCGCTATTTCCCAGCATGCAGTGCGGTCGTGATGTTGAAAATCAAGGCAAGGCAAGGATGCCTAGAACGAGAGGCTGTAGCTTGGCCCAGGCAACGAATAAGAGGATAAAAAATCATTTCTAAGGTAGCAATAGGCCTGACTTTTGCTGTGAATGTTAACTTTTGTGTTTACAACGATGATTTAGAAAAAACTGGAGGCAAAAAGTTAAATCTTGTTCTTCTTCTATGACGTTAAAAACGGTCATTTTTGTTCTTCTCCAAATTCAAACGCTGATATTCTGCAAAAATCGCTGACTTTTTTTATGTTCATTGGGTGTCTCAATTTGAAGGACTTTCTAGTTAGTCTCACAACTGAAAATGTTCGCGCCATTGAGAAAGCTGCAATTTCTTAAAGCAGTTGAGTCTTATTGGTCTTCTCAGACCAATTTTGGCCGGGACTGACGTCAATGAGTTAACATATATTCTTTTAAGCTATATTGTACTTTTTTTTCAATTTATATATTATTTTTTCTCTTTTTGCATATGTATCGTAATTATTTATTTATTCCAAACATCGAACGTTTCAAATTTCAAGTTTCAAATTTCAAATTTGGGGCCGTGCGGAGCTAGTTTTGGCAAAATCTCACTTTTGACCACACCAGATCTCAAAATCGTCGTTCTGGCCTCAAATCATCGCCAAAAAACGAAAACAGTTTTTTTATTATTGTAATTTTTGTACTTTAATTACAAAGAACGTTAACTACTTAAAACGAAAAAAAATACAATATTCTAAACAACCGCCATAACAGACATACTTACAATTGTCAAGATTTCACAGATTATATACATTACAGGCAAAAAACAGCCGCGCAATTGCTGAATGAGGCTTGTATTAATGCTTCATTCTGTTGATAAAAGATAAATTGCCAGTTATTTACAGTACACCCTAAGATAAAACAAAAACACACACGAGCATACACACAAAAGCATACACACGAACTTAATTAAAGGGGGGAAATGTCTTTTGGTCATTTTTCATAAAAGGTTTCTAGTTTATTATTCTTAGTGGAAATATATTTTTCAACTTGGTATTTAATTCTTACTTTAAATTGAAACCTTCGATGTTTGGAAGTACCTGTTTCTTTCTGCAATCCCATAAATACAATTTACTAATTAATATCAGATAATTTAACAAGGGACATTTTGACATCGTTATTCCAATTATAACCTCTCGTAAACGCAACCCGTGAAATTCCTTTGCTATTGTTAAATAATACTGTTCAACATTTTCCCACAACATATGTGTGTCGATAGTAAAAGAGAAAGTGACATAATGTTTCCTGTTCAGTCTTGCAGAAAGTACATTTGTCATGCTGGAGATATCCAATTTTATAAAGTTTTGCATTGATGTAAAGTATTGAATTTAAAACTTTATATTGAAAGGATTTAACGTAAGGCTCCTGTGCTGTTAAGTGGGGAAGGTTGTAACCAATTTTTAAGTCTACGTCAGATAAGCCAAAATCTTGTTTTATATTCTTTGCATTACCAGGTAATTGTGCTTAATTTGATATTATTAAAGAATAATAGTCTTTCGTTTTCTTTTCCACTATGTCAAAAATCTCATTTCCCTTTATAAAATAAGTATTATCTGTAAAGGTAGTGTACTCTATTATTTTCAAAGAAGAAGGAATTGCGCGCCTAAGACCTGTCCATGTAAGAAAATTAGCTTTATCAACTATGTTTTTAATTACATTAAAGGATTCTATATTGTCGAGATTGAACAAGAGATCTTTAATAATAAGTATCCCCGAGTCATAATAAGATTTATAAAAAAAACTAGTTTTCCATCTATTCTTATATCTTTCTTATTCCAAATTATAAAGAGCCGTTCTTTATTAGCTAAAAATAGATAACGAAATTCTAACCAACATTCTGAAAGTTCTCTGTAGTAAACTGAGTTAATTGAAAGATCGTCCATTGCATAATTACATTTAAAAAGCAAAAGACCACCAACATTAAGTAGGAGATGTAACAAGTAGAATTTCCACGTACTTTCGTTATCGCTGAAAATACATTTTAGCCAAGCTAATCGTACAGCTTTGACCAAGCTTTCAATATCTGTCATTTTAATGCCACCGTCTTCATAACTGTTTATTGAAAAGAGCCTTGTTACTTTATCCTTTCCATTCCCTGAAAAGGAGAAAATCAAACTATTTACTTGTTTGATGATTTTACTTGGAGGTGAAAGAACCGAAGATATAAAAACTAGTTTTGGAATAAGTAATGATTTGATTATAGTTACTTTACCATAAATGGACAGTCCTCTAGATGACCATATATTTGTCAGCTGCTTTATGCTGTCAACCTTCTCTTGAAAGTTTTGTTCGTAAAATAATGATAGGTCATATGTAAAAAAGGTTCCTAAAGCTTTAATGGGTTCACTTGGCCATTTAATACTAAACGGTTTTTTGTCTTGTCTTTTAAGAGAACCAATCCACATTCCTTCTGTTTTAGAACTATTTATCTCCAACCCACTGAAGATCTTAAATACTTCTAGTTCTTCAAATAGCGTTTTTGCAGAATTTTCATCAGACAGGGTTGCTGTGGTATCGTCTGCGTATTGCAATAGCTTAGCTTCATAATTTCCTGTTTTGATATCAACATTTTGACGACTGGAGATTGCCAAGCTTTCAACAGCTAAGATAAAGAGGTAGGGGACAAGGGATCACCCTGCCTCACACCACGTTCTAAAGTAAAATAGTCTGATGCCATTCCATTATTTATTACACAGCTTTGAATATTTGTATAAAACATTTTGACCCAATTTATAAAATTGGGGCCAAAATTAAAGGCCTCAAGGCAACTGAAAAGATAATGCCATTCTAAAGTGTCGAAAGCTTTTTTAAAGTCAATGAAAATCAAGATACCTAGAATATTCTTACTGTCTGTAAATTCCATTATATCGAAAATTGATCGAATAGTCTCACCAATATAGCGATCTTCAACATAACCTGTTTGATTATGATGAATGATATTCGGTAAAACTTTCTTTAATCTTAAAGCAATCACTTTTGAAATAATTTTTGCATCCACGTTAATAAGAGAGATTGGCCTCCACCAATTTTCAATGAGAGTTCGATCTTTATGTTGCTTTTCTGTAAGAGTTATAATTGCTTTTCTTCGAGAGCTAGACATTTCGCCGTGGTTGAAACACTCCCTCACACATTTCATAAATGGATCACAAATTAATTCCCGGCAACTTTTGTAAAATTCTATTAGTATTCCATCATTACCAGGAGATTTGTTACTCTCAACACTGTTAAGAATGGCTGTAATTTCTTCAACAAATATTTCTCCTTCACAAGATTGTTTTTGTTCTTCTGATAATCTTGGTATATTCAAATTATTTAAAAATTCGTTTCCATTTCCTTTATCATCATCTGTTACGTTTGATTGGTACAAGCTATGGTAAAAACGTTTTTATACGTTCAGTATCCCAAAAGGATCAGATGTAATATTACCACTTATTAATAGTTTTGTTATATGTTTTTTGACGTGATTAGGCTTCTCTAAATTTAGAAAGTATTTTGTACTTCTCTCGCCATGCTCGTGCCATCGTGCCCTTGCGCGAATAATTACACCCCTTGTTTTTTCCTCATAATAACTTTCTAGAGTTTGTTTTGCTTCATTTAGAGTATTTAGGTTAGAGTCCGAAGGGCCCTGTTCGAATTTTTTAGTTGCTTCCTCGTATACTTGTTGTAAGTTTTTTCAATTGCAGATCGTTCTTTGGCTTTCTTTTTCGAGAACAAAATAGCATGGTTCCGAATATTATACTTAATCCAATCCCAGATGCGCCTTTTGTCTGATAAATTCTCGCTTCCTGTTGTTTTCCAAAGTGGAATATTTGGTTTTAATTCTTCCAGATAATTCGGATCTTCAAGAAGAGAGACGTTCATTTTCCAGAAGCCGGGCCCCTTTAAGTTTTGATTGGAGTCGGTTAAATTCAACTCAATTGCTGCATGATCAGTTTTTAAAGCTGGAATGATATCGGTTGTATTTACAAAATCCTGTAAGTTGTTTGACATCAGCCAGTAATCTAAACGACAGAAAATTGGTGGAGATTTTTGGCTCCAAGTGTAACTTCTAGATTGTGGATTTTTAATTCTCCAAACGTCGACAAGGTCCAATTCATTTTGTGAACATTCAATATTATCTATAACCATTTTCCTAAGTACCATAACGCCACCTGTCTTATCCAGCTTAGAGTCAAGAGGACAGTTAAAATAACCTCCAATGATTATATTTTATTCACAATCTGTCTTCAAAAAGCGAAAACAGTGCATTTCTATGAAAAATGCACAGAACGCACGTTTCCGGTCGTGCGGAGCAAGTTTTGGCAAAATCTCACTTTTAAGCTCACCAGATTTTAAAATCGTCATACTGACCTCAAATCATCGCCAAAAAGCGAAAACAGTGCATTTCTATGAAAAGTGCACAAAACGCTCGTTTCGGGCCGTGCGGAGCAAGTTTTGGCAAAATCTCACTTTTAAGCTCACCAGATCTCAAACTCGTCGTGCTGACCTCAAATCATCGCCAAAAAGCGAGAACAGTGCATTTTTATGAGAAGTGCACAAAACGCTCGTTTCGGGCCGTGCGGAGCAAGTTTTGGCAAAATCTCACTTTTGAGCACACCAGATCTCAAAATGTCTATATTTTCTGCGTGGCTGCCTTGGTTTTTCTCCACGTCTCAGATCCATACAACAGGACGGACTTAACATTGGAGTTGAAGAGGCGAATCTTGGTGGTCTGGCTGATGTTCTTTGAGGCCCAGATGTTCTTGAGCATGATGAAGGCTGCTCGGGCTTTGCCAACCCTAGATGCGACATCACGGTCCGTAACCCCCCTGCCTATCCACCACACTTCCTAAATAGACGAAGGATTCTACCTCTCTGATGGGTTCTCCACCAACTGTGCCTGTTGCTTGGACATTGGTGTTGATCCTCATGAGCTCTGTCTTGCCCTTGTTGATCTTCAGCCCTGTGCCCGCTGATGTTGTTGCAAGGCGGGTTGTCTTGTCCTGCATCTGACTGTGGTTGTGTGACAGGACAGCCAGGTCGTCTGCAAAGTCGAGGTCGTCGAGCTGCGTCCAGAGTGTTCACTGAATCCCGTTGTTTCTGCCTGTTGTAGTGCTCCGCATGATCCAATCGATGACCAAGAGGAACAAGAACGGTGACAGCAAACACCCCTGACGAACTCCGGTTCTGACCTCGAAGCTCTCCGACAGTTGGCCGGCGTGAGCTACTTTGCACGTCATTCCCTCGTAGGTGCTACGGATCAGGGAGACAAATGTCTCTGGTACTCCGTAGTGCCTCATCAATTGCCACAGCGTCTCTCTATCCACGCTGTCGAATGCCTTCTCATAGTCGATGAAGTTTATGTAGAGCGGGGAGTTCCATTCCAACGACTGCTCCACAATGATGCGGAGGCTGGCAATCTGGTCGGCACATGATCTGTTTTGACGGAAGCCCGCTTGCTGGTCTCGGAGTTTGGGGTCGACCGCCTCCTTCATTCGGTCGAGGATTCGATTCAGGACCTTGCCGGGCACTGACAGGAGCATGATCCCTCGGTAGTTGCTGCAGTCTCTGAGGTCCCCCTTCTTTGGCAACTTGATGAGGATGCCCTCATTCCACTCAACTGGAATCTCCTCCCTCTCCCAGATCTTGGGTAAAGAGGTTGTACAGCATGTTGGTGGCTGTCTCCAGGTCAGCTTTGATGGCTTCTGCTGGTATCTGATCTGGCCCTGCAGCTTTCCAGTTCTTAAGTGTCATGATGGCTTTTTTGATCTCTGTCCTGGCAGAATGTCCGGTGGTGATTCTGGTGTTGGCCGGTTGAGCAATTCTCTGAAATGCTCTGCCCATCTTGCGAGCTGTTCTTCTGTTGTGGTCAGTTGCTTCCTGCTCTTGTCTCTCACTGGCTTTTCAGTCTGTTGGAACTTGTTGGCGAGTTTTGTGGTGATGGTGTACAGGTCTTTCAGGTTTCCCTGTCCTGCTGCTTCTTCTGCCTGCCCAACTAGGCTTTTCACATAGTTTTTTTTGTCCTTTTTGATGCTTTTCTTCACTTGTTTGTCCCCAGCCGTGTATTCTTCTTGCGCTCTTGCTTTGGATGCTCTGGTCCGACTTGTGTTCAGCTGCTCTTTATTGACCTTCCTTTCTTCCAGTCTCTGCAAGGTGTCCGCAGAAATCCAGTCGTTGTGCTGGGTCTTTTGCCTGCCGAGCACTTCTTCACAGGTTTCGTGCCACAGTTGTTTGGTATTTCGCCACTGTTCCTCGATGTCTGTCTCCTCCTCAAGTAGTTCTTGCAATGGCTGGAATCTGTTGAAAAGCTTGAGCTGGAACTGTGCTTTCACTTCTTTGTTGCGAAGTAGTCCCACGTTGTATCTTGTTCGTGGTGTAGTGGCTGTGGCGTGCTTCTTCAGGCGGAGCGTCACTGTTCTTCTTCTTGGTGGCAAACTTGGCTGTGATAATCCTGGAGCTTACAGGTTCCCAGGCGATGAGAGCGCGCTGTGCCTCCGGTGACAGCATCAGCCCTACACCCTCAGTATGGGGAGCTCCCTCCTCAGAATGCCCTGAATACAGTAGTGTCTCACCGGACACCAGTCTCAGCTGTCCCGCCTGCAACCACTTAGTCTCACTTAGTCCTAGGAGACAAATGTTGTTTTTCTTCATCTCTCTTGCTACTTGCATTGTTCCACCTGCCTCATACATTGTCCTGATGTTCCAAGTGGCAAGTCTTATTGGTTTCCTAGGGTTCAGAAGAGGCGTCGGCAAAGCAGCTTCCTTTCGGCTTTCACTGCCTAGCATCATAATCCTCCTTGAAGGAGGCTTTCCCTCTCCCAGGACATGTTGATTATGGTTTGTCGTCGATGCTTCTGTAACTTGCTATTTTTACAGATAGGGTTGTTGGCCCTATGCTAACCCCTTTAGCCTCGGGGAGAGTTGAGTGCTCTTCGTCTGCTCTCTACCCTTTGACCTGTTTGGCTTGGGTGCCCTACCAGGAGACGAATCTCCCGCCAGCATAGCTCTCAGGGTCATAGAGACACGCAAGCCCCCCCAACCAACTTCAAGGTTGCACTCACTGGAGAGATAAGCATGATATGATATGATATGATATGATATGATATTATATTATATTAGCTTCTGTTGAGATGTTTTCGCATGTGTTCGAGGTTTTGAACTAGAAGCATAAGGTTGAGCCGATATTAAAACCGAGTGTATTCGCAGATAGTATTAAAGTCATGCTATATATCCTGTAAATTTGAATTTGTTTGATGTAATCCCCTCAGAGATATTAACGATCAAATTTTAGCCTCGTTTTCATGTTTGATAAACTTGTAAACAAGGCTAGAAACAAACCGTTGAGCCGATAATAACGCCAACTGTATTGGCAAATAGTATATATCCTGCGAATTTGAGGAAGTGTGATAAAATCCCGTCAGAGATATTAACGTTCAAAGTATAGCCTCGTTTGCATGTTTGACGCACTTTTGGGTCCGCCATATTGGACAAAATTCAACTGTTAATAACTCGCACGTTTTAGAAGCTGTTTCTTTGACTTTAGCAACACGGTTAGATCACTTTGGGATCTAACTCGATTGATATAAACACTGCCATAAACACAAGATCTGACGATGTTATTAACGGTTGAAATTTGCAGCTAATTAATTATTCAGTTATTAATTACTCTTAAGCACAATGATGAATTCACGCAAAACTTACACCAAAGTGTTCCTTTCCGGGTGTATCAACTACATCTATCATAAAAGTATAGATAAACTCTCGTCCTTTGTCTCTAAAAGCCATAAAGTGATTTCTTGAGGGGAGGCTAAAATATCTAAAGATAAACTGCTGACTATGCAAAAGCAAACACTTTTGGTTGGGAAAACAGTTTCCTAGAGTAGCACTAGGACCTTACGTCATAGTTCTGATAGTTGGTTTGGTCGTGCATAGTCTTAAAAAGGTCTAAATAGAGTACAAATGCGGAGCACAAAAGGGCGTGTACTCCCGGCTCCATGGCTTGTCCCTGCTGTGATGACCAGCTTCATGAACGGACACTGATATGTCTTAAAACGTACCCCATCATAACGCCAAAAGTATTACCGCTTTAGACTTCAAATTTAGCAGATAGTACCAAATCATAAGGTTAGTAGATTGACAGTGTCGATGTCTCATTGTAACGTCATTATGACATCATTGAAAATGGCTAGGAAAAAACCTATTTTTTGAAACCTAAATCCTGAATGGAGAAAGATATGTACCAAGTTTCAGATGATTTGGATATATTGTCCATTTTTTATAATTGTTTTCTTTGAGAAAAATTCTAAAATGGCGATCCTGATTCTTGGATGGCGTCATATTTTGAAACCTAAATTCTAAATGGAGACAGATATTGTGCGATTTCTATGAAAAGTGTACGAAACGCAGGTTTGGGGCCGTGCGGAGCAAGTTTTAGCAAAATCTCACTTTTGAGCACACCAGATCTCGAAATCGGCGTACTGACCTCAAAACATCGCCAAATCGGCAAAACAGTGCGATTTCTAAGTCTGGCAAGTCTGTCCTTTATGTAACCTTGAAAATCAATCTCTAAGACACATGTTAATTACTTGCAGTGTATCCTCGTCGTTTTGGACTTTTTTTTCTAACTGGTGGCGAGAAAAATTTAATGAAAAACTGACTTTATCTGAAAATACTATTTTATACGGTTGGCACAAAGAGACAAACAAATTGGAAAGTTCTTAACTACTGTTTGATTGTCGGCAAATATTATGTTTTTGCAACAAGCGTACGCGGCGGCATCCTAGACTTGGACAGTTTTCTTTTGCGCCTTGATAACAAAATTGATATTCTACGCACCATAGCTTTTAAATCTAACCGATTAGAGCAATTAAAAAAACATGGGCTAAGTGAATGCTAGTGCAACTCCCTTAAGACATTTTCGTCAGTGACTTTTTACGTTTTTCAGTGATTTTCTGCATATAACCGATCCATAGGATTTCGTGACTCCATATTTGGGGTTACCATGGAAAGTGTTGCTGTTCTAAACAATTGAAGGCTCGAGTTTTCTAGAAACGTCATTATCGTAGTGTTTTTGCTTCGCTGAGCTATAATAGCGGCTCAAATATGGTTTGTATGCGATTTTTGGTAAATTTAGAGCTATTTTTATCTCGTTAATGCGCATGCGCATTAAGCGAGATTTCGGAGTCGAGTACGAAAAAGGGGCAAAAGTTGTTTACAAAATTTTGTGGACTTTTGTCCGGGGGGGGGTTTCTTGTCCCTTCTTTATAGAAGCTATATCAGGGCATTGAGGATATGGTTGGTTAAACCGGTTAGGATTTCAAGAAGGGCGTCACATACTGCCACTAAAATTTTTGGGGAGCACCCCCGGACCTATTGTTAATTTCCCAAGGGTATTGGGATGTCAGAACTTGTCATGAACTTGTCATATCTCACATTACGTTACCGCAAAGGTATTAAGTCCTTCTTTAAGTTTCGATATCTCACATTACCTATCAGTTTCAATCATTTGTCGTAAAGCCATTGAAGCTGCTTTAGAAGGGATGCGTTTTCTTGGGAAACGCAGTTTGAGAATTTCACGGTGTATTTTTACGAATGGAGACGTTTTAAGAAAGTTAAATGGGACAGAAAAGTTTGTGTTTTAATATGAGCGATATGGCAGAGCAAAATAGCATGAACTTTGCGTTTTTTGAGGAGCACCCCCGGACCTATTGTTAATTTCCCTAGGGTATTGGGATGTCATGAACTTGTCATAATTATCTCACGCTACGTCACCGCAAAGGTATTACAGTTCTTATTTAGTTTCGATATCTCACGTTACCTACGGTATCAATAATCTTTCAAATTTCAAATTATTGCCATTAATAGATTTAGGTACATGGTAGAATGCATTGACGGTGATAAAAATTGCGCTTTGATTATGCAATAGTATGCAAGGGACCTCGTGATTTTGCAGACTTCGTCAAACTATTTCTTGTTTGCTGCAATTCTCTCTACAGTTCTATTCGTATACAAGTAAAATTTTGTTGACAAAGCAAGCATTTTAACAACCATTTTATAAGCGATCTGAGCGTTTCAATTCAAGACAGACATTGGAACTTATTATTACGGACTTAATTGAGAAGATATTATTTGAGTGCCAATACGAAGAAAATATCAAGAAGTGGTTAGGATTTTATCGCATACACCGCCACTAAAATTTTTGGGGAGTACTCCCGGACCTATGTTAATTTCCCTAGGGAATTGGCATGTCATAATTTTTTTTTAAGTTTTGATATTTTGCGTTACATATCAATCTTTCAAATTTGTTTTTACGTGGATGTGTCCGAGACGGCATTGATCTTCAAAGGTTCAAGAAATTTGTTTTTCTTGTCAATCATATGTCGTAAAGCCATTGGTGCTCATTTAGAAGGGTAAAAAAGGTCAAATGTTCTTGGGAAACGCAGTTTGACTGAAAATTTCACGGTGTATTTTTAAAATGAATGGAGACGTTCTGAGGAAGTTAAATGGCAAGGGAGCAAAAACAATAATTACTAAGTTCAATTTATGAAATGAATGGCTTTGAGTTCTCATAGTATGTTATCATTTGATGAACTACCGATCACGCGAACGAAATCATTGCCATTATTAGATTTATGTACATGGTGGAATGTATTGACGGTGATAAAAATTGCGCTTTGATTATGCAATAGTATGCAAGGGATCTCGTGATTTTGCTGAACAAACTAATTGTGCAAATGTAGAAGTTATTGTTTGCTGCAATTCTTTCTACAGTTCTATTCGTGTACAAGTAAAAGTTTGTTGTTCTGAATTGAATGACAAAGCAAGCATTTTAACAACCATTTTATAAGCGATTTCAGCGTTTTGATTCAAGACATACATTGGCATTATTACGGACTTAACTGAGAAGATATTAGGGCTATTTAGACGGGAGAAAATAAGACGCGTCTTATCTAAGACGCGACTTAAATAAGATGCGAAGTGTACCATTTATACGTTTGCGTCCAACATAAGACGCGAAGATCACGTATAAATGGTTCGCGTCTTATTTTGATACGGCGCACTTGTTGTTCACGTCTTATTTAGGACACGAAAACATTTATACGAGGAAGTTCACGTCTTATTTAAGACGCGGACAAAATAAGAACTTAAAAAATAAGTCGCGTCTAAAATAAGACACGAATGCTTATTTTGTACTGTTTATACGATCGGTTCGCGTCTTATTTAAGTCGCGTCTTAGATAAAACGCGTCTTATTTTCTGTCGTATAAATGGCCCTATTATTTGAGTGCCAATACTACTCAAGTAAAAACCATTTGATAAACGTTTTTTTCACCTTTTTTCCGGATTCACGGTTGTGGCGTGCAGGAAAGACAGAAACATTTCCGGTGAAGATCACAGGAAAAGACAGAAAAGTCAGAAAAATATAGCACTGCGACAGCTTGAGACTCAGTTGAAGTAAAACGTAGTGAAAATTGCTTTTCAGTGTTTATCTGGCTTTGACAGCTTTCGTGATAAAGTTTCCTTTTTATCATTGTGGAATGTCCGGTTTCCGGAAGATTAGAAAGAACGGGAGAGAACGAATCTTAAAAATGAAATTAAAGTTGGAAAAATAAATATTTGCTCAATTCTTTCTTTGAGGAATAGAGGAATTCTAAGGATATGCACTTTTTGTCCTGACTTCCTGACTGAATTTAAGTCTCAAAATAGCAATGAACAATGCTCTATATGATAAACGATTATACGTGAATGGACTCTGACCGATCAATGACAGACACGTAGCACGCAACATTTTAGAATCACCATAGGTGTCATAGGTCATGATCAGTAATCAGTTCTTTTCTTCTTCAAAATCTCCGTAAAATTCTAAGATGTTTATGTCTTATATGTAAAGATCTACAAACGCGGATAAACGTAAACAGTTTTCCGATGCGTTGTGGCACACATCAAAGATTAAGATAGGATGATCCTAGCTTGTTTTTGAACCGGTTCTGCTTGACATTTCTGACAGTCCTCAGAGAATTAATTCCGTATGGCGATGATCCGCAATTTGCACCTACAGTTTCATAGTTGAGACTAGTTGAACCTCTCAAACTCCCCGTAATCTCGAACTCAAATCCATTTCCTTTCGGTGACCTTCGATTTTCTTTTATGTCATATACTATACGAGTCTAATGAGAGTGCGAGATGTCAGGAGTTCAACTGTATTTTCGAGGTCTTCAGTGCATGTGATTTCAGAGTAATTTTCTGAACTTACAATCATGGGTGGCCAACGACCACTGATGTATAAATCTTCAAGGTTACCTTCATCATATTCCTTCCCAAAAAGTAATAAAATACCATAAAAAGAATTCACTTACCTTTTACATCCTTCCGAGGCTTTTGAGTCTTATGATTCGCTCCGACGAAGGGCCAGCGCTCGAAACGTCAGCTTTCTCGAATCTTTTTACGGTGGCTAATTTACCTTATCGACTCAGTCGATAAAACCAAATTCTTGTGCTTCACCCCCACCGACGCAGCACCACAGTTTCTCTAGAAACTAACCCATTTCTTGTGTGATTTGTGTCGACTTCTGCTTTTTTTTTTTTACTTTTTTCGTTTCCTGTTTTCCTCCTTGTGTTTTACCATGCGGGAAGAGTTACTTATTGACTGTTATTTGACGATATAAGATCACCAGAGATCTGTACAACTCTGCAATTGATCCCGGCACCGCAAATGATCCCGGACCGCAAATGATCCCCAAATTGGACCGCAAATGATCCCGGACCGCAAATGATCCCCAAATTGGACCGCAAATGATCCCGGACCGCAAATGATCCCCAAATTGGACCGCAAATGATCCCGGACCGCAAATGATCCCCATAGAGGACCGCAAATGATCCCGCTCATAAATAATAATGAAATGGTGTGTATTTTTTTACTAGAGCTGTGCATATACATCTAGTTTATGCCTAAGCCTGGATTTCTACTGTCGCGTATTTTTTACGTGCGTAAATATAATAAGAAATGATGTATGAACAGCTTGTGCAAAATTTTACGCGAGTAACGTTGTTCATACATCATCTCTTATTTTTATTTACGCTCGTAAAAATTACGCGACATAGGAAATGCACCTTAAAATTAAAAAAAAAATAAAAATTATAATATCATATGTATACAGACTTATACATATTTTTAAAAAGAGTAACTATTTAATCTAAGAATATGAATTAATAAAACTCGCGTTAGGTCGTCTAAAAAGTTAAAGAGCTCAGTGTCTGTTATAAATAGGTCAGTAACGCGGGACTTACTTATCACCAGCCCTCCAACGCCAAAAGATGGCAATTGTTTATTCCATGCGATGAATGACCAAATAATTTGCCTGGGGATGGTATCCCAGAGCGTCTCAGAATTACGCTCTAGCCTGGTTAATTATCTCAGACTAAACCCAACCACACCAGACGGAGCTCATTTCAGAGATTTTGTCAATCATGGCGCATGGAAGACCTATCTACGAAGAATGGCAAAGGATGGATAGTGGGGGACTGGATTGCATTGTTGGGACTGATCAACATGTTAAATATCCCGGTGGCGATAGTCTCAAGTTTAGGAGAGGCAGGATTAAAAGTCATTCATTCAGCTGGGTATAAAGATGACGACAACGATAAAAGCAACGGAGGTATGGCGTTACTTAGCCATGAAGCTGAGCTACATTATCACAGTCTGTAACCAATAGACCTTTCCGCTTCTAAGAGTCCGCGACGTTCCGGTGTGCGACCGAACAGTTAAAAAACAAGTACGGCGAGGGAAAAGTTTATACGGAGGAGATTAGTCCAGTAACTGTGGAAAAATGTTTCAATGTTACACCCAAGGCGTCTTTGACAGTGGTGGAGCATTGCAGGTCTATTCCAATGACTGTTTTTTTTTTGTGATGTTTGCTTAATGCATGAACTTTTTTTGAGCCTGGAAGAAAACTAATTAGCCTGTAACATTGTGTTATGTTCCTGGTAATGTTTTTTCCTTTGAAATACCAAATGTATGGTTTGACTAAATTAATGTCCAGTTTATAAGTAAGGATATGCGACGTATGTTGCGTGGGCATCAATAGAATCTGCTCACAATTTTATGATTTCAAATAAAACGAATTACGTTTTTGTTGATTGAGAGTGAATCCAATAGTGTCGTAACGAAATTCTTTAGCCTAGATAAAAAAATGTAAACCCTGATTTGTGAGGTCAAAATATGGCTTTAGAAATACTTGTGACAAAAGCTCAACTATCACGTCATTCCCCTATCAACTCCATTCCATTATCCACACCATTCCTCTATTTATTAAATCCAGGCTTAGGCATAAACTAGATGTATATGCACAGCTCTAGTAAAAAAAAAATCCACACCATTCCATTATTATTTATGAGCGGGATCATTTGCGGTCCTCTATGGGGATCATTTGCAGTCCGGGATCATTTGCGGTCCAATTTGGGGATCATTTGCGGTCCGGGATCATTTGCGGAGCTGTACAGATCACCAGAATTCAGAACACAAAGAATGACTTTGAAATAAATGAGTGCCAAAAATCAAAGGTCACCGAGTATGTATACCAGGAGTCTAGGGTCTACTCTAACTGCAGAGAGGAAGAGAATAGCGTGCGAACAGGCTCCTGGTTCGGAGGGGCGCTATTTTCCGGCGCTATTTTACTGGAAGCCTGTCCGCAGGCTAGGAAGAGATGGGCCTTGGGAACGAGGTTGGTAGAAGTTTCAATAAGAAATAGATCATTAAAACAGACCGTCCTGTGTTGATATGGACGATATGGTCAATAATGTTTAACTTTTATTGGTAAATTGCACAACTTTCTGAAGTTGCTGTCTATTTTCAGAGTTTTTTTTGTGTCGCTGTCGTAATTAGTCGTATCTTTGAAGCGGAATCGAGTCGCTTGTCGCTGTTCTGTTCAGAACGTCAGTGGAACGTCTGGTGTCGGCAGTTTTCGGGGCCATGTCGCTTGTCGCTTTTACCTCTTGGAAGGTCTCTTTGAGCCGAGATGTTTTGAAAACA
The DNA here is from genome assembly GCA_022457155.1 of Cladopsammia gracilis. Classification (NCBI taxonomy): domain Eukaryota; kingdom Metazoa; phylum Cnidaria; class Anthozoa; order Scleractinia; family Dendrophylliidae; genus Cladopsammia; species Cladopsammia gracilis. Next base: position 171,480 of record JAJGOT010000768.1, on the reverse strand, counting down.
GCTTTGCATTTCAATTGGCTATAAAAGGAAACGAAACCTAATCACCAGCTCTATTCCTACAAGAGACACCATTCTGCCTGAAGGTACACATTTGTTGAGTCAACGGAAAAAGCGACAAGTAAAAGATTTTCATTTGCCTTTTTTACAATAGTCTACCTTAAAAATATAATAAAGTCTTTAGAGAAAACATTCCTCTTTTTAGAGATTACAATGGGAGGGGGGTCACGATCCCGTTTCACGCACTTTTTTTATGAATTTCACGCGTCACATATTCGTTAAATTCCTTAGTCTGGTTCCTTACAAGGATATTAGTTACTAAATTTACGAATCACGTTTCCATTTTACTAACTTTCAAGTTTCACGCACTGATTATTTCCCTGATCACGCGTCATGCATAGACCCTTCGCCACCCTCTTTTTAGTGAACTTATTCACATGCACAAAGTTCTTGTTTTGTCTCATACATCCACATATACAATGCATATATGAATTGGCTGTTTAAAAACATTGCCAGTAAATCAATTTTAATCCTAAATGAAAATCGTTGCAATATGTTTTAGTTCTGTTTAAATATCAATAAATAAAGATAGTAAATTTTTTTAACCTTCGTTCATCTTTCCCAAATTTCGATTGATAAGAAAATTGCCATTGTAATGCCATACAAGTCATTGCTCATGACTTTTATTGATTTGGTGGCTTCTAAAAGAGCCCTTAAGTCCTCTATGACTGCAATGTCTAACTCCATAATTAGACCTACAGGTATTTTCAATCTTTTTCTCAATGTTCTCTATCCTGCCAATACCCATATCCAGTTGACTGGTGCGACTAACATTTTTTCCTTCTGCTATACTGAATAAATACAGGCAGCAAGTCGCCTCGTCTTACCCCACCCGATGTAGCCACAAAGCCATTGTATACTACATCTGTATGCTATACCTCGTTTAAAAACGAAACAGATAATTCGTAAACAAGTTATATTATATATATGACGCAACTGTCAGAAACAAAACACGCGCAAAGACATACAGGTCAAACCTATTCGTGTCCATTCAGAAGTGTTGCTACTTTACCCGCTAAAAATTAACATCAACTTCAATAGACCATTTAGCAACTTTACACATATTACCTGTCACATCTTGACTATATTTACCTATCAAAGGCACCCAACTTTACCAATTCTTCTTGTTTTTTTTTATTACCTTACGTTCTGTCGCATTAACGAGATGGCTTTAAGAGCCCTTTGATTTATCTTTAGTAGCTGCCTGATGAGCATCATTAAGCGTGAAAGTAGCTAAAAGTCCACTTTCTCAAAGAAGCGATTTCAAGCTAAACTGTAATCCACTTAAATCCTTGCAATCCTGCGCTTTATCTCAAAACGACGACTTTTGTTTTGTACTATAGGATCTTTTTATCCAACTAACTTGTATACTCTGTGCCATTTTGCGATATAACGTGGACATAAGTTAAGCGACATTTTTCCATTTCGACGGGACAGTGTCATCAGTATGCATTTACGAAGAGTATTCACAAAGTGCGACGGCTAAAACCGAAAATGCCCGAAATAATGACGAAGAGGCTCCGTAATTTTTCTCCTAGGAGCAAACAAATGTCTCATAAGTTCTGACAAACAAATAATTTATTTTTCTATCAAGCAAATAGAATGAAGTAAAGCAACTCAAAATAGATTGAGCCGTTATAACGCACGCATTTTGGCTTAAGATAAATGTCACGATTGACACTGCCTCTCCAGCAAACAAATGCAACTTTGATTACAAGATCAACTGTAATCCACTTCAATCCTTGCAGTCCTGCGCTTTATCTCTAAACTACTTCTTTTATTTTGTGCTATGGAATATTTTTATCCAACTAAGTTGTATACTTTGTGCCATTTGGCGATAAAACGCGGAATTAAGCTTAGCGGCCTTTGCCACTTCGGTGGGACAGTCTCATCATTATGCGTTTACGAAGGGTTTTCAGGAAGGGCGACGGCTAAAACCGAAAATTCCCGATATATTGACGAAGAGGCTCCGTCATTTTTCTCCTAAGAGCCAACAAATGTCTCATAAGTTATGACAAGCAAACAATTTATTTTTCAATCTTACATTTACTAAACAAATGGAACGAAGTAAAGCAGCTCAAAATAGATTGAGCCGTTATAACGCACGCATTTTGGTTTCAGATAAATGTCACGATTGACACTGCCTCTCCTGCAAACAAAGGCAACTTTTTGATTTCAAGCTTCATCTCTAAAACTACTTTTTTTGTTTTGTGCTATGGGATATTTTTATCCAACTAAGTTGTATATTTTGTGCCATTTGGCGATATCACGTGGAAATAAGCTTAGCGACATTTTGCCATTTCGGTGGGACAGTCTCCTCAGTATGCATTTACGAAGAGTATTCACGAAGCGCGACGGCTAAAACGGAAATTGCCCGAATATTGACGAAGAGGCTCCGTTATTTTTTTCCTAGGAGCCAACAAAAGTCTCATAAGCTATGACAAACAATTGTTTTTTTCCATCTTACAAACATTACCTAAACAAATTCAACGAAGTAAAGCAGTTCAAAATAGACTGAGCCATTATAACGCACGCATTTTGATTTCACATTAATGTCACGAATGACACTGCCTCTCCTGCAAACAAAGGCAACTTTTATATCAAGCTAAACTGTAATCCACCTCAATCCTTGCAATCCTGCGCTTCATCTTCAAACTACTACTTTTGTTTTGTACTATAGGATCTTCTTTTTCAACTAAATTGTATCTTTTGTGCCATTTGGCGATATAACGTGGAAATAAGTTAAGCGACATTTTGCCATTTCGGCGTGAGAGTGTCATGAGTACCATTTACGACGAGTATTCAAGAAGTGCGACGGCTAAAACCGAAAATGCCCGAAATATTGACGAAGAGGCTCCGTAATTTTTCCCCTAGGAGCCAACAAATGTCTCATTAGTTATGACAAACTAACAATTTATTTTTCCATCTTACAAACTTTATCTAAGGAAATGCAACGAAGTAAAACAGGTAAAAATAGACTAAGCAAACGCAAGGAGGTAAAAAAAGACTATGCCTATATAACGCGCGCATTTTGATTTCAGATAAATGTCACGATGGACATAGCCTCTCTAGCAAACAAAGGCAACTTTGATTTCAAGCTAAACTGTAATCCACTTCAATCCTTGCAATCCTGCGCCTTATCTCTAAACTACTACTTTTGTTTTGTACAATGGGATATTTTTATCCAAGCAAGTTCTATATTTAGTGCCATTTGGCGATCCAACGTAGAAATAAGTTAAGCGACATTTTGTCATTTCGGTGGGACAGTGTCATTATTATGCATTTACGAAAAGTATTCACGAAGCGCGACGGCTAAAACGGAAATTGCCCGAATATTGACGAAGAGGCTCCGTTATTTTTTTCCTAGGAGCCAACAAATGTCTCATAAGTTATGACAAACAATTGTTTCTTTTCCATCTTACAAACATTACCTAACCAAATTCAACGAAGTAAAGCAGTTCAAAACAGACTGAGCCGTTATAACCCGCGCATTTTGATTTCCGATCAATGTCATGATTGACACTGCCTCTCCAGCAAACAAATACAATTTTTATATCAAGCTAAATCTTAATCCACTTCAATCCTTGCAATCCTGCGCCTTATCTCTAAACTACTACTTTTGTTTTGTACAGTGGGATATTTTTATCCAAGCAAGTTCTATATTTAGTGCCATTTGGCGATCCAACGTAGAAATAAGCTAAGGGACATTTTGTCATTTCGGCGGGACAGTGTCATTATTATGCATTTACGAAAAGTATTCACGAAGTGCAACGGCTAAAACCGAAAATGCCCGAAGTATTGACCAAGAGGCTCTGGAATGTTTCTCCTCGCTAACAAATGTCTCATAAGTTATGACAAACAGACAATTGATTTTTCCATCTTACAAACATTACCTAAGCAAATGCAAAGAAGTAAAGCAGCTCAAAATAGACTCAGCGCTTATAACGCACACTATTTGGTTTCAGATAAATGTCACGATTGACACTGCCTCTCCTGCAAACAAAGGCAACTTTGATATCAAGCTAAACTGTAATCCACTTCAATCTTTGCAATCCTGCGCTTTATCTCCAAACTACTACTTTTGTTTTGTACAATAGGATCTTTTTATCCAACTAAATTGCATATTTTGTGCCATTTGGCGATATAACGTAGAAATAAGCTAAGCGACATTTTGTCATTTTGGCGGGAAAGTGTCATTATTATGCATTTACGAAGAGTATTCACGAAGTGCGACGGCTAAAACCGAAAATGTCCGAAATGTTGACGAAGAGGCTCCGTAATGTTTCTACTTGGAGCCAACAAATGTCTCATAAGTTATGACAAACCAACAATTTATTTTTCCATCTTACAACCATTAGCTATGCAAATGAAACGAAGTAAGGGAACTCAAAATAGACTGAGCCGTTATAACGCACGCATTTTGATTTAAGATAAGTGTCACGATTGACACTGCCTCTCCAGCAAACAAAGGCAACTTTGATATCAAGCTAATTAAAAACTGTAATCCACTTCAATCCTTGCAATCCTGTGCTTTGTCTCCAAACTACTACTTTTATTTTGTTCTATAAGATATGTTTATCCAACCAAGTTGTATATTTGCTGACGTTTAATTTGGCGAGATAACGTGGATATAAGCTAAGCGACATTTTGTCATTACGGTGGAACAGTGTCATTAGTATGCATTTACGAAGATAATTCACGAAGTGCGAAGACTAAAACCAAAAATGCCCAAAATATTGGCGAAGAGGCTCCGTAATTTTTTTCCTTGGAGCCAACAAATGTCTCAAAAGTTATGACAAACAAAATCAATTGTTTTTTTCCACCTTACAAACATTAACTAAGCAGCCGCAACGAAGTAAAGAAGCTCAAAATAGACTGAGCTATTATAACACACGCATTTTGATTTCACATAAATGTCACGATTGGCACTGCCTATCCTGCAAACAAAGGCAACTTTTATATCAAGCTAAATCTTAATCCTCTTGAATCCTTGCAATCCTGCGCTTTATCTCCAAACTACAACTTTTGTTTTATGCTATAGGATCTTTTTATCCAACTCAGTTGTATATTTTGTGCCATTTGGCGATATAACGTGAGAATAAGTTAAGCGACATTTTTCCATTTCGGCGGGACAGTGTCATTACTATGCATTTACGAAGAGTATTCATGAAAAGCGACGGCTAAACTGAAAATGCCCGAAAGATTGACGATTGACGATTCACGATTGACACTGCCTCTCCAGCAAACAAACGCAACTTTGATTTCAAGATCAACTGTAATCCACTTCAATCCTTGCAGTCCTGCGCTTTATCTTTAAACTACTTCTTTTGTTTTGTGCTATGGAATATTTTTATCCAACTAAGTTGTATATTTTGTGCCATTTGGCAATATAACGTGGAAATACGCTTAGCGACCTTTTGCTATTTCGGTGTGGCAGTCTCATCAGTATGCATTTACGAAGAGTATTCACGAAGTGCGACGGCTAAAACCGAAAATGCCCGAAATATTGACGAACAGGCTCCGTAATTTTTCTCCTAGGAGCCAACAAATGTTACATAAGTTATGACAAAAAACAATTTAGTTTTCTATCTTACAAACATTCACTGTGCAAATGGAACGAAGTAAAGCAGCTCAAAATAGACTGAGCCGTGATAACGCACGCATTTTGGTTTGAGATAAATGTCACGATTGACACTGCCCTCTAGTAAACAAAGGCAACTTTGATTTCACGATAAAGTGTAATCCACTTCAATCCTTTTAATTCTGCGCTTTATTTTCAAACTACTTTTGATATGAACTATAGGATTTTTTTATCCAACGAAGTTGTATATTTTAAAGCGTCACTTTTCCGCACACCAGATCTCAAAATCGTCGTACTGGTGTAAAATATACGCCAAATCGGGGAAACATTGCGATTTCCATGAAAACTGCGTGTGAAGCAAATTTTGGCAGAAACTAATTTTCCGCACACCAGATCTCAAAATCGTCGTACTGGCCTAAAAAGATCGACAATAAGCGAAAACGGTAGCATTTCTAACAAAAGTGCACAAAACGTACGTTTGGGTCGTGCGGAGCAAGTTTTGGCTAAATCTAACTTTCGAGCACACCAGATCTGAAAATCGTCGTATTGGCCTCAAATCATCGCCAAAAAGTGAAAACAGTGCCATTTCTATGAAAAGTGCACAAAACGCACGTTTGGGGCCGTGAGGAGCATGTTTTGGCAAAATCTCACTTTTGAGCTCATCAGATCTCGAAATCGTCGTACTGGCCTCTAATTATCTGCCAAGAGAAAACAGTGACATTTCCATGAAAAGTGCACAAATGCAACGTTTGGTGACCCGCGGAGCAAGTTTTGGCAACTTTTGGCAAATTCTGACAACCTGAAAACAGTGGCATTTCCATGAAAAGTGTACAAATCAAACGTTTGTTGCCGTGCGGAACAACTTTTGGCAAAATCTCACTTTTGAGCACACCAGATCTCAAAATCGTCGTACTGCTCTCAAATCTACGCCAAATCGAGAAAACAGCGCGCTTTCTATGAAAAGTGCACAATCTCAAAATCGTCGTATTGCTCTCGGAGCAAGTTTTGGCAAAATCTCACTTTTGAGCACACCAGATCTGAAAATCGTCGTTCTGGCTTCAAATCACCACCAAATCTGGAAAACAGTGGCATTTCTATGAAAAGTGCACGAAACGCACGTTTGGGGCCACGCGGAGCAAGTTTTGGCAAAATCTCACTTTTGAGCACACCAGATCTCAAAATCGTCTTTCTGGCCTCAAATCATCGCCAAAAAACGAAAACAGTTTTTTTTATTATTGTCATTTTTTTACTTTAATTACAAAGAACTACTTAAAAAGATAAAAAATTACAATATTTTAAACAACCGCCATAACAGACATACTTACAATTGTCAAGATTTCACAGATTATATACATTACAGCCAAAAAAAGCCGCGCAATTGCTGAATGAGGCTTGTATTAATGCTTAATTATGTTGATAAAAGATAAATTGCCAGTTATTTACAGTACACCCTAAGATAAAACAAAAACACACACGAACATACACACAAAAGCATACACACGAACTTAATTAAAGGGGGGAAATGTTTTTTGGCCATTTTTCATAAAAGGTTTCTAGTTTATTATTCTTAGTGGAAATATATTTTTCAACTTGGTATTTAATTCTTACTTTAAATTTGAAACCTTCGATGTTTGGAAGTACCTGTTTCTTTCTGCAATCCCATAAATACAATTTACCAATTAATATCAGATAATTTAACAAGGGACATTATGACATCGTTATTCCAATTATAACATCTCGTAAACGCAACCCGTGAAATTCCTTTGTTATTGTTAAATAATACTGTTCAACATTTTTCCACAACATATGTGTGTCGACAGTAAAAGAGAAAGTGACATAATGTTTCCTGTTCAGTCTTGCAGAAAGTACATTTGTCATGCTGGAGATATCCAATTTTAAAAAGTTTCGCATTGATGTAAAGTATTGAATTTAAAACTTTATATTGAAAGGATTTAACGTAAGGCTCCTGTGCTGTTAAGTGGGGAAGGTTAAAAGCAATTTTTAAGTCTTCGTCAGATAAGCCAAAATCATGTTTTAAATTCTTTGCATTACTAGGTAATTGTGCTTTATTTGATATTATTAAAGAATAATAGTCTTTCGTTTTCTTTTCCACTGTGTCAAAAATCTCATTTCCCTTTATTAAAGGTAGTGTTCTCTATTATATTCAAAGAAGGAATTGCGCGCCTAAGACCTGTCCATGTAAGAAAATTAGCTTTCTCAACTATGTTATTAATTACATTAAAGGATTCTATATTGTCGAGATTAAACAAGAGATCTTTAATGATACGTATCCCCGAGTCATAATAAGATTTATAAAAAACTGGTTTTCCATCTATTCTTATATCTTTGTTATTCCAAATTATACAGAGCCGTTCTTTATTAGCTAAAAAGAGATTTCGAAATTCTAACCAACATTCTGAAAGTTCTCTGTAGAAAACTGAGTTAATTGAAAGATCGTCCATTGCATAATTACATTTAAAAAGCAAACGACCACCGACATTACGTAGGAGATGTAACAAGTACAATTTCCACGTACTTTCGTTATTGCTGAAAATACGTTTTAGCCAAGCTAATCGTACAGCTTTGATCAAGCTTTCAATATCTGTCATTTTAATGCCACCGTCTTCATAACTGTTTATTGAAAAGACCCTTGTTACTTTATCCTTTCCATTCCATAAAAAGGAGAAAATCAAACTATTTACTTGTTTGATGATTTTACTTGGAGGTGAAAGAACCGAAGATATAAAAACTAGTTTTGGAATAAGTAATGATTTCATTATAGTTACTTTACCATAAATGGACAGTCCTCTAGATGACCATATATTTGTCAGCTGCTTTATGCTGTCAACCTTCTCTTGAAAGTTTTGTTCGCAAAATAATGATAGGTCAAATGTAAAAAGGGTTCTTAAAGCTTTAATGGATTCACTTGGCCATTTAATACCAAACAGTTTTTCGTCTTTTCTTTTAAGAGAACCAATCCACATTCCTTCTGTTTTAGAACTATTTATCTCCAACCCACTGAAGTTCTTAAATACTTCTAGTTCTTCAAATAGCGTTTTTGCAGAATTTTCATCAGACAGGGTTGCTGTGGTATGGTCTGCGTATTGCAATAGCTTGGCTTCATAATTTCCTATTTTAATTCCTTTGATATCAACATTTTGACGAATGGAGATTGCCAAGCTTTCAACAGCTAAGATAAAGAGGTAGGGGGACAAGGGATCACCCTGCCTCACACCACGTTCTAAAGTAAAATAGTCTGATGCCATGCCATTATTTATTACACAGCTTTGAATATTTGTATAAAACATTTTGACCCAATTTATAAAATTGGGGCCAAAATTAAAGGCCTCAAGGCAACTGAAAAGATAATGCCATTCTAAAGAGTCGAAAGCTTTTTTAAAGTCAATGAAAATCAAGATACCTGGAATATTCTTACTGTCTGTAAATTCCATTATATAGAAAATTGATCGAATAGTCTCACCAATATAGCGATCTTCAACATAACCTGTCTGATTATGATGTATGATATTCGATAAAACTTTCTTTAATCTTAAAGCAATCACTTTTGAAATGATTTTTGCATCCACGTTAATAAGAGAGATTGGCCTCCACCAATTTTCAATGAGAGTTCGATCTTTATGTTGCTTTTCTGTAAGAGTTATAATTGCTTTTCTTCGAGAGCTAGACATTTCGCCGTGGTTGAAAGACTCCCTCACACATTTCATAAATGGATCACAAATTAATTCCCGGCAACTTTTGTAAAATTCTATTAGTATTCCATCATTACCAGGAGATTTGTTACTCTCAACACTGTTAAGAATGGCTGTAATTTCTTCAACAAATATTTCTCCTTCACAAGATTGTTTTTGTTCTTTTGATAACCTTGGTATATTCAAATTATTTAAAAATTCGTTTCCATTTCCTTTATCATCATCTGTTACGTTTGATTGGTACAAGCTATGGTAAAAACGTTTTTATACGTTCGTATTCCTAAAAGGATCAGATGTAATATTACCATTTATTAATAGTTTTGTTATATGTTTTTTGACGTGATTAGGCTTCTCTAAATTTAGAAAGTATTTTGTACTTCTCTTGCCATGCTCGTGCCATCGTGCCCTTGCGCGAATAATTACACCCCTTGTTTTTTTTCCTCATAATAACTTTCTAGAGTTTGTTTTGTTTTGTTTTAGAGTATTTAGGTTAGAGTCGGAAGGGTCCTGTTCGAATTTTTTAGTTGCTTCCTCGTATACTTCTTGTAAGTTTTTTCAATTGCAGATCGTTCTTTGGCTTTCTTTTTCGAGAACAAAATAGCATGGTTCCGAATATTATACTTAATCCAATCCCAGATGCGCCTTTTGTCTGATAAATTCTCGCTTCCTGTTGTTTTCCAAAGTGGAATATTTTGTTTTGATTCTTCCAGATAATTCGGATCTTCAAGAAGAGAGACGTTCATTTTCCAGAAGCCGGGCCCCTTTAAGTTTTGATTGGAGTCGGTTAAATTCAACTCAATTACTGCATGATCAGTTTTAATAGCTGGAATGATATCGGTTGTATTTACAAAATCCTGTAAGTTGTTTGACATCAGCCAGTAATCTAAACGACAGAAAATTGGTGGAGATTTTTGGCTCCAAGTGTAACTTCTAGATTGTGGATTTTTAATTCTCCAAACGTCGACAAGGTCCAATTCATTTTGTAAACATTCAATATTATCTATAACCATTTTCCTAGGTACCATAACGCCACCTTTCTTATCCAGCTTAGAGTCAAGAGGACAGTTAAAATAACATCCAATGGTTATATTTTATTCACAATCTGTCTTCAAAAACCGAAAACAGTGCATTTCTATAAAAACTGCAGAAAACGTACGTTTGGGGCCGTGCGGGGCAAGTTTTGGCAAAATCTCACTTTTGAGCTCACCAGATCTCAAAATCGTCGTATTGGCCTCAAATCATCGCCAAAAAGCGAAAACATTGCATTTCTATGAAAAATGCACAGAACGCACGTTTCCGGCCGTGCGGAGCAAGTTTTGGCAAAATCTCACTTTTAAGCTCACCAGATTTCAAAATCGTCGTACTGACCTCAAATCATCGCCAAAAAGCGAAAACAGTGCATTTCTATGAAAAGTGCACAAAACGTACGTTTGGGGCAGTGCGGGGCAAGTTTTGGCAAAATCTCACTTTTGAGCTCACCAGATCTCAAAATAGTCGTACTGCCTCAAATCATCGCCAAAAAGCGAAAACAGTGGATTGCTATGAAAAGTGCACAAAACGCACGTTTTGAGCCGTGCAGAGCACGTTTTGGCAAAATCTCACTTTTGAGCACACTAGATCTCAAAATCGTCGTACTGGCCATAAATCATCGCCAAAAAGCGAAAACAGTTGATTTCTATGAAAAGTGCACAAAACGCACGTTTGGGGCCGTGCGGGACAAGTTTTGGCAAAATCTCACTTTTGAACTCACCAAATCTCAAAATCGTCGTATTAGCCTCAAATCATCGCCAAAAAGCGAAAACATTGCATTTCTATGAAAAATGCACAAAACGCACGTTTCCGGCCGTGCGGAGCAAGTTTTGGCAAAATCTCACTTTTAAGCTCACCAGATTTCAAAATCGTCGTACTGACCTCAAATCATCGCCAAAAAGCGAAAACAGTGCATTTCTAAGAAAAGTGCACAAAACGCACGTTTCGGGACGTGCAAAGCAAGTTTTGGCAAAATCTCACTTTTAAGCTCACCAGATTTCAAAATCGTCGTACTGACCTCAAATCATCGCCAAAAAGCGAAAACAGTGCATTTCTAAGAAAAGTGCACAAAAGGCACGTTTCGGGACGTGCAGAGCAAGTTTTGGCAAAATCTCACTTTTCAGCACACCAGATCTCAAAATCGTCGTGCTGACCTCAAATCATCGCCAAAAAGCCAAGAACAGTGCATTTCTATGAAAAATGCACAAAACGCACCTTTCGGGTCGTGCTGAGCAAGTTTTGGCAAAATCTCACTTTTAAGCTCACCAGATCTCAAAATCGTCGTACTGACCTCAAATCATCGCCAAAAAGCAAAAACAGTGCAATTCTATGAAAAATGCACAAAACCTACCTTTCTGTCCGTGCTGAGCACGATTTGGCAAAATCTCACTTTTAAGCTCACCAGATCTCGAAATCGTCGTACTGACCTCAAATCATCGCCAAAAAGCGAAAACAGTGGATTTCTATGAAAAGTGCACAAAACGCTCGGTTCGGGCCGTGCGGAGCAAGTTTTGGCAAAATCTCACTTTTAAGCTCACCAGATCTCAAAATCGTCGTACTGACCTCAAATCATCGCCAAAAAGCGAAAACAGTGCATTTCTATGGAAAGTACACAAAACGCACGTTTTGGGCCGTGCGGAGCAAGTTTTGGCAAAATCTCACTTTTGAGCACACCAGATCTCAAAATCGTCGTACTGGCCTCAAATCATCGCCAAAAAGCGAAAACAGTGCATTTCTATGACAACTGCACAAAACGTACGTTTGGGGTCGTGCGGAGCAAGTTTTGGCAAAATCTCACTTTTGAGCTCACCAGATCTCAAAGTTATCGTACTGACCTCAAATCATCGCCAAAAAGCAAAAACAGTGCAATTCTATGAAAAATGCACAAAGCGAACCTGTCTGTCCGTGGTCAGCACGTTTTGGCAAAATCTCACTTTTGTGCACACCAGATCTCAAAATCGTCTTACTGGCCTCTAATCATCACCAGAAAGCGAAAACAGAGCATTTCTATGAAACGTACTCCATTATGGTCACCATTATAAGCATGATATTACTTACTTAGGCCCATCCCTCCGCAGGAGGAGCATAAGCCATCGACGACAATCCTCCACCGCACACGGTTCCGGGCTGTCTTCTCTGCTTCCTTCCAGGTGGTGCCCATCTTCCTCAGCTCTGCTTCAGTGTCTCGTCTCCAGCTGTTTCTTGCCCAGCCTCTCTTCCTTTTCCACTGCGGATTTTCATACAAATGCACTGTTTTCGGTTTTTGGCGATGATTTGAGGTCAGTACGACGATTTTGAGATCTGGTGTGCTGAATACTGAGATTTTGCCAAAACTTGCTCCGCACGGCCCCAAACGTACGTTTTGTGCATTTTCCATAGAAAAGCGCTGTTTTTTTCTTTTTGGCGATGGTTTGAGGCGAGTATGAAGATTTTTTGATCCAGTGTGTTCAAAAGTGAGATTTTGCAAAAACTTGCACCGCACGGCCCGAAACGTACGTTTTGTGCATTGTTCATAGAAATGCACAGTTTTCGGTTTTTGGCGATGATTTGAGGTGCTTAGACGGGACGTCTTCTCCTGCATGTGTTTGTGGATGTGCGACATGAGTGCTAAATCGTCAGCAAAGTCCAGGTCTTCCAGTTGTGTCAAGAGGGTCCATCTGATTCCTCGCGCTTGGTCTGCTGTTGTCTGTCTCATCACCCAGTCGATTGTCAAGTTGAAAAGCATCGCAGACATACAACAGCCTTGTATAACACCGGTCTTCACGCTGAAGCTGATCTCGCTGCTTCTTACCCTGCATGAGAAGTTGCTTTAGAAGCTTTTGATGACAAGAACAATCGCCTGCGGTATTCCATATGCCCTGAGAATTCGCCATAGACTCTCTCGATGGATGCTATCAAAGGCTTTTTCAAAGTCGACAAAGTTGATGTACAGCTGTCTCTGCCATTCTGTGCACTGTTCGATGATGTTTCGCAGAGTGAATATTTGATCTGTGCACCCTCTTCCTGGTTGAAAACCAGCCTGCTCCTTTCGGAGTTGCTGCTCCACCGCGTCTGAAATTCGCTTGATGATGATTTTTGCGAGGATCTTGCTTGGAACAGACAGGAGGGTGATTCCTCTCCAGTTGTTACAGTTGCTCAGGGCTCCCTTTTTCGGGATCTTTACTATGACGCCTTCCTTCTGGTAGTTGCTTCTCGTCCCAGATGGCTGTAAAGAGTGGCTGAAGAACTTGCGCTGCAAGCTCTGGCTCTGCCTGCGTTGAGGCTGTCTTGACCAGGGGCCTTTCCGTTTTTGAGGGATCTGATGGCTGCCACAATTTCTTCTTTCTCAGGTGGCGCTGTATTTACATCCAGGTCTTTGGCCGGGTCCTGTACATCCGCTGTAACTGTTGGTGGTGGTCTGTTTAGAACTTCGCTGAAATGTTCTGCCCATCGTAGCCGTCCCTATTTATCGGCGATGGGTGCGTCTGTAGATCCCCGGTACTTGCCGCTGACGAGCTTAGTGATTTTGTACACTCGTCCTTGTTCTCCTCTGGCAGAAGCCTCTTCTGCTTCCCTTGCAAGGCCTTCCATGTAGGCCCGCTTGTTGGCCCTAGTCATTCTTTTCACTGTTTGATCAGCTTCCCTGTACTGTTGCTTGTACCTCTCTTTCAGCCTCTCTGACTTGGTCTCCAACACTCTCTTCTAAAGGGCTCTCCTGTTCTTAATGGCTTTCCAGGTATCCATTGTTATCCACTCTTTCCTCCTCTTTCGTCCTCTTCCTAAGCAAGCTTCACTGGTCTGTGTATAGGCTGATCTTATTTGCTTCCACGCGGTGTCGATTCAAACCGACTCTGTCTGGGTGTAGTTTTCAGCTTCTGCCAAAACTTGGAACTTCTTCTTCAGCTTAAGGATGAAGGCATTCTTTATTTTAGGGTCGCGCAGCTTCTCCACGTCAAACTGCTGTTGTCTTAGTTTCTCAGGTCCATTCTTTCTCAGTTTCACTTTCAGAGTTGCAGTGACAAGGTGGTGATCACTGCCAACATCTGTTCCTCTTTTCACTCTAACGTCTTGCAGCGATCATTAATCATCAGGTGGTCGATCTGATTCTTGTCTCTGCCGTTAGGTGAACACCAGGTAAGTTTATGATGTCCGGGTGTGCAAAGAGAGTCACGCCAATGACAAGATCGTTTGTCCAGCAGCATTCAAGCAGTCTCTCTCCATTGTTGTTCATACTTCCACACCCTTTCTTACCCATGGCTCTCTCGTAGTTGGTGTTATCATTTCCAACTTTAGCATTCAAAGTCTCCCATCACTATCTTCATTTCATCTCTTGGTATGTTCTCCAAAACTTGCTCCGCATGGCCCGAAACGTACGTTTTGTGCATTTTTCATATAAATGCACTGTTTTCGCTTTTTGGCGATGATTTGAGGCTAGTACCACGATTTTGACATCCGGTGTGCTCAAAAGTGAGGTTTTGCCAAAACTTCCTCCGCACGGCCCCAAACGTGCGTTTTGTGCATTTTTCATAGAAAAACACTGTTTTTGCTTTTTGGCGATGGTTTGAGGCGAGTATGAAGATTTTGAGATCCAGTGTGTTCAAATGTGAGATTTTGCAAAAACTTGCTCCACACGGCCCGAAACGTACGTTGTGTGCATTTTTTATAGGAATTCACTGTTTTCGGTTTTTGGCGATGATTTAAGGTCAGTACGACGATTTTGAGATCTGGTGTGCTCAAAAGTGAGATTTTGCCAAAACGTGCTCCGCACGGCCCCAAACGTGCGTTTTGTGCATTTTTCATAGACATGCACTGTTTTTGGTTTCTAGCGATGATTTGAGGTCAGTGCGACGATTCTGAGATAAGAAAGGTGGCGTTGTGGCACCTAGAAAAATGGTTATAGACAATATTGAATGTTTACAATATGAATTGGACCTTGTCGACGTTTGGAGAGTTAAAAATCCACCATCTAGAAGTTACACTTGGAGCCACAAATCTCCACCGATTTTCTATCGTTTAGATTACTGGCTTGATATCAAACAACTTACAGGATTTTGTAAATACAACAGGAAGCGAGAATTTATCAGACAAAAGGTGTATCGGGGATTGCATTAAGTATAATATTCGGAACCATGCTATTTTGTTCTCGAAAAAGAAAGCCAAAGAACTATCTGCAATGGAAAAAAACTTACAACAAGTATACGAGGAAGCAACTAAAACATTCGAACAGGACCCTTCCGACTCTAACCTAAATACTCTAAATGAAGCAAAAGAAACTCTAGAAAGTTATTAGGAGGAAAAAACAAGGGGTGTAAGTATTCGCGCAAGGGCACGATGGCACGAGCATGGCGAGAGAAGTACAAAATATTTTCTAAATTTAGAGAAGCGTAATCACGTCAAAAAACAAATAAGAAAACTATTAATAAGTGGTGCCATTACATGTGATCCTTTTGGGATACTGAACGACCACAAAACGTTTTTACCATAGCTTGTACCAATCAAACGTAACAGATGAGGATAAAGAAAATGCAAACGAATTTTTAAATAATTTGAATATGCCAAGATTATCAGAAGAACAAAAACAATCTTGTGAAGAAGAAATATTTGTTGAAGAAATTACAGCCATTCTTAACAGTTTTGAGAGTAACAAATCTCCTGGTAATGATGGAATACCAATAGAAGTTTACAAAAGTTGCTGGGAATTAATTTGTGATCCAGTTATGGAAAGTGTGAGGGAGTGTTTCAACCACGGCGAAATGTCTAGCTCTCAAAGAAAAGCAATTATAACTCTTATAGAAAAGCAACATAAAGATCGAACTCTCATTGAAAATTGGAGGCCAATCTCTCTTATTAATGTGGATGCAAAAATAATTTCAAAAGTGATTGCTTTAAGATTAAAGAAAGTTTTACCGAATATCATACATCATAATCAAACAGGTTATGTTGAAGATCGCTGTATTGGTGAGACTATTCGATCAATTTTCGACTGAACAAGACTGAACAGGAAACATTATGTCACTTTCTCTTTTACTGTCGACATTCACATATGTTGTGGAAAAATGTTGAACAGTATTATTTAACAATAACAAAGGAATTTCACGGGTTGCGTTTACGAGAGGTTATAATTGGAATAACGATGTAAAAATGTCCAGTGTTAAATGATCTGATATTAATTGGTAAATTGTATTTATGGGATTGCAGAAAGAAACAGGTACTTCCAAACATCGAAGGTTTCAAATTTAAAGTAAGAATTAAATACCAAGTTAAAAAATATATTTCCATTAAGAATAATAAACTAGAAACCTTTTATGAGAAATGGCCAAAAGACATTTACCCCCTTTAATTAAGTTCGTGTATATGCTTTTGTGTGTATGTTCGTGTGTCTTCTTGTTTTATCTTAGGGTGTACCGTAAATAACTGTCAATTTCTCTCTTATCAACATAATTAAGCATTAATACAAGCCTCATTCAGCAATTGCGCGGCTGTTTTTGGCTGTAATGTATATAATCTGTGAAATCTTGACAATTGTAAGTATGTCTGTTATGGCGGGTGTTTAAAATATTGTAATTTTTTTCTTTTTAAGTAGTTCTTTGTAATTAAAGTAAAAAAAGAAAAATAATAATAATAAAAACTGTTTTTTTCTTTTTTGGCGATGATTTGAGGCCAGTACGACGATTTTGAGATCTGGCGTGCTCAAAAGTAAGATTTTGCCAAAACTTGCTCCGCACGGCCCCAAACGTGCGCTTTGTGCACTTTCATAGAAATGCCACTGTTTTCCAGATTTGGTGGTGATTTGGTTTGGTGGTGAACGACGATTTTCAGAGCTGGTGTGCTCAAAAGTTACATTTAGCCAAAACTTGCTCCGCATGGCAACAAACGTGGGATTTATGCACTTTTCATGGAAATGCCAGTGTTTTCGCTTGGTGACGATTTGAGGCCATTACGACGATTTCGAGATCTGATGAGCTCAAAAGTGAGATTTTGCCAATATAGGCTCAGCACGGCTTCAAACGTGCGTTTTGTGCATTTTTCATAGAAATGGCACTGTTTTCACTTTTTGGCAATGATTTGAGGCCAATACGACGATTTTGAGATCTGGTGTGCTCAAAAGTGAGATTTAGCCAAAACTTGCTCCGCACGGAACCAAAGGTTGGATTTGTGCACTTTTCATGGAAATGCCAGTGTTTTCTCTTGGCGATGATTTGAGGCCAGTACGACGATTTCGAGGTCTGATGAGCTTAAAAGCTTAAAAGATGAGGTCTGATGAGCTTAAAAGAACTGCTATACTTCGTTGAATTTGTTTAGGTAATGTTTGTAAGATGGAGAAAAACGATTGTTTGTCATAACTTATGAGACTTGTTGGCTCCTAGGAAAAAATAACGGAGCCTCTTCGTCAATATTCGGGCAATTTCCGTTTTAGCCGTCGCGCTTCGTGAATACTCTTCGTAAATGCATACTGAGGAGACTGTCCCACCGAAATGGCAAAATGTCGCTAAGCTTATTTCCACGTTATATCGCCAAATGGCACAAAATATACAATTTAGTTGGATAAAAATATCCCATAGCAGAAAACAAAAGAAGTAGTTTTAGAGATAAAGCTTGAAATCAAAAAGTTGCCTTTGTTTGCAGGAGAGGCAGTGTCAATCGTGACATTTATCTGAAACCAAAATGCGTGCGTTATAACGGCTCAATCTATTTTGAGCTGCTTTACTTCGTTCTATTTGCTTCGTAAATGTTTGTAAGATTGAAAAATAAATTGTTTGCTTGTCATAACTTATCAGACATTCGTTGGCTCCTAGGAGAAAAATGACGGAGCCTCTTCGTCAATCTTTCGGGAATTTTCGGTTTTAGCCGTCGCCCTTCCTGAAAACCCTTCGTAAACGCATAATGATGAGACTGTCCCACCGAAGTGGCAAAATGCCGCTGAACTTAATTCTGCGTTTTATCGCCGAATGGCACAAAGTATACAACTTAGTTGGATAAAAATATTCCATAGCACAAAACAAAAGAAGTAGTTTAGAGATAAAGCGCAGGACTGCAAGGATTGAAGTGGATTACAGTTGATCTTGTAATCAAAGTTGCGTTTTTTTTGCTGGAGAGGCAGTGTCAATCGTGACATTTATCTCAAACCAAAATGCGTGCGTTATAACGGCTCAATCTATTTTGAGTTGCTTTACTTCATTCTATTTGCACAGTCAATGTTTGTAAGATAGAAAACTAAATTGTTTTTTGTCATAACTTATGAGACATTTGTTGGCTCCTAGGGGAAAAATTAGTATTCCATCATTACCAGGAGATTTGTTACTCTCAACACTGTTAAGAATGGCGGTAATTTCTTCAACAAATATTTCTCCTTCACAAGATTGTTTTTGTTCTTTTGATAACCTTGGTATATTCAAATTATTTAAAAATTCGTTTCCATTTCCTTTATCATCATCTGTTACGTTTGATTGGTACAAGCTATGGTTAAATCGTTTTTATACGTTCGGTACACCAAAAGGATCAGATGTAATGGCACCACTTATTAATAGTTTTCTTATATGTTTTTTGACGTGATTACGCTTCTCTAAATTTAGAAAATATTTTGTACTTCTCTCGCCATGCTCGTGCCATCGTGCCCTTGCGCGAATAATTACACCCCTTGTTTTTTTCCTCCTAATAACTTTCTCCAAACGTCGACAAGGTCCAATTCATTTTGTAAACATTCAATATTGTCTATAACCATTTTTCAAGGTGCCACAATGCCACCTTTCTTATCTCAAAATCCTCGTACTGACCTCAAATCATCGCTAGAAACCAAAAACAGTGCATTTCTATGAAAAATGAACAAAACGCACGTTTGGGGCCGTGCGGAGCAAGTTTTGGCAAAACCTCACTTTTGAGCGCACCAGATCTCAAAATCGTCGTACTGACCTCAAATCTTCGCCAAAAAGCGAAAACAGTGCATTTCTATGAAAAGTGGACAAAACGCACGTTTTGGGCCGTGCGGAGCACGTTTTGGCAAAATCTCACTTTTGAGCACACCAGATCTCAAAATCGTCGTACTGACCTTAAATCATCGCCAAAAACCGAAAACAGTGAATTCCTATGAAAAATGCACAAAACGTACGTTTCGGGCAGTGTGGAGCAAGTTTTTGCAAAATCTCACTTTTGAACACACTTGATCTCAAAATCTTCATACTCGCCTCAAACCATCGCCAAAAAGCAAAAACAGTGCTTTTCTATGAAAAATGCACAAAACGCACGTTTGGGGCCGTGCGGAGCAAGTTTTGGCAAAACCTCACTTTTGAGCACACCAGATCTCCAAATCGTCGTACTGACCTCAAATCTTCGCCAAAAAGCGAAAACAGTGCATTTCTATGTAAAATGCACAAAACGCACGTTTGGGGCCGTGCGGAGGAAGTTTTGGCAAAACCTCACTTTTGAGCACACCGGATGTCAAAATCGTGGTACTAGCCTCAAATCATCGCCAAAAAGCGAAAACAGTGCATTTATATGAAAAATGCACAAAACGTACGTTTCGGGCCGTGCGGAGCAAGTTTTGGAGAACATACCAAGAGATGAAATGAAGATAGTGATGGGAGACTGGAATGCTAAAGTTGGAAATGATAACACCAACTACGAGAGAGCCATGGGTAAGAAAGGGTGTGGAAGTATGAACAACAATGGAGAGAGACTGCTTGAATGCTGCTGGACATACGATCTTGTCATTGGCGGGACCCTCTTTGCAAACCCAGACATCATAAACTTACCTGGTGTTCACCTAACGGCAGAGACAAGAATCAGATCGACCACCTGATGATTAATGGGGTGTGGAGAAGATCGCTGCAAGACGTTAGAGTGACAAGAGGAGCAGATGTTGGCAGTGATCACCATCCAGCCGTGCCACTATTCAGCATACCAGATCTCAAAATCGTCGTACTGACCTCAAATCATCGCCAAAAAGCGAAAACAGTGCATTTCTATGAAAAGTCCACAAAACGGCACGTTTTGGGCCGCACCGAGCACGTTTTGGCAAAATCTCACTTTTGAACACACCGGATGTCAAAATCTTGGTACTGGCCTCAAATCATCGCCAAAAAGCGAAAACAGTGCATTTCTATGAAAAATGCACAAAACGCACGTTTGGGGCCGTGCGGAGCATGTTTTGGCAAAATCTCATTTTTTAGCACACCAAATCTCAAAATCGTCGTTTTGACCTCAAATCATCGCCAAAAAGCGAAAACAGTGCATTTCTATGAAAAATGCACAAAACGTACGTTTCGGGCCGTGCGCGCAAGTTTTTGCAAAATCTCACTTTTAAACACACTGGATCTCAAAATGTAAGTGGTAAGTGTTGCTGTTCTAAACAACTGAAGGCTCGAGTTTTCTAGAAACGTCATTATGACGTGTTTTTGCTTCGTTGAGCTATAATACCGGCTCAAATATGGTTTGTATGCGATTTTTGGTAAGTTCACAGCCATTTTTTATCTTTAGTAGCTGCCTGATGAGCATCATTAAGCGTGAAAGTAGCTAAGAGTCCACTTTCTCAAAAAAGCGAGTAAGGTGATGTACTTCGTTTGCGAATTTGGCTTGTTGTTCGTAGAACTGAAAAAATGGCCGCTCCGAAACGAAGTAGCCTTGGGACTCCACTACTGATGAATTTCATGACCTACCACGGCATATTTTGGGATTTGCGACCACTGAAGAAAACAACAAGCGCCAAATTTCGCTGGTAGGTCGGAGTGGCTATGGACTTAGTATAAATATGAAATATGTGGTGAAATGAACGAACCCTGTAAAAAATTATCGCTATTTCCCAGCATGCAGTGCGGTCGGGATGTTGAAAATCGAGGCAAGGCAAGGATGCACTAGAACGAGAGGATGTAGCTTGGCCCGGACAACGAATAAGAGCAAAAATCATTTCTAAGGTAGGACTAGGCCTGACTTTTGCTGTGAATGTTAACTTTTGGGTTTGCAACGATGATTTAGGAAAAACTGGAGGCAAAAAGGTAATTTTTGTTCTTTTTCTATGACGTTAAAATCGGTCATTTTTGTTCTTCTCCAAATTCAGACGCTGATATTCTGCGAAAATCGCTGACTTTTTTATTTTTATTTGATGTCTCAATTTGAGTGACATTCTAGTCAATGCACGCAACTGAAAATGTTCGCGCGATTGAAAAAGCTGCAATTTTTTAAAGCAGTTGAGTCTTATTGGTCTTCTAAGACCAATTTTGGCCGGGACTGACGTCAATGAGTTAACATATATTCGTTTAAGCTATATTGTACATTTTTCAATTAATATATTATTTTTCTTCTCTTTTTGCGTGTGTATCGTAACTATTTTACTCTTGCTTTCTTTTTTTCATTGTATTGCAACACATTGTATTTACTATTTGTAATACAAAAATCAGTATGCATTTACGAAGAGTATTCACGAAGTGCGACGGCTAAAACCGAAAATGCCCGAAACATTGACGAAGAGGCTACGTAATTTTTCCCCTAAGAGCCAACAAATGTCTCAGAAGTGATACCAAACAAACAATTTATTACTCCATCTTACAAACATTAGCTTAATAAATGCACCGAAGTAAAGCGACTCAAAATAGACTGAGCCTTATAACGCACGCATTTTCATTTCAGAAAAATGTCACGATTGACACTGCCTCTCCTGCAAACAAAGGCAACTTTGATTTCAAGCTAAACTGGGTAGATTCTGCATGTACCGGTCACATATTACGTAAAACAAAAGGAACAAAGAACGACAATAATACAAATGCGAAACAAGACCACCAATAGAATACCTCACAAACAATAGAAGACTATGAGTGGTTTATGGGTACCGGTACATGCAGAAAGACCCCTAAACTGTAATCCACTTCAATCCTTGCAATCCTGGGCTTTGTCTCCAAACTACTACTTTTATTTTGTGCTATAGGATCTTTTTATCCAACTAAGTTGTATATTTTGTGCCATTTGGCGATATAACGCGGAAATAAGCTTAGCGACATTTTGCCATTTCGGTGGGACAGTCTCATCAGTATGCATTTACGAAGAGTATTCACGAAGTGCGACGGCTAAAACCGAAAATGCTCGAAATATTTACGAAGACGCTCCGTAATTTTTCTCCTAGGAGCCAGCAAATGACTCATAAGTTATGACAAGCAAACCTTTTAGCTTTCTATCTTACAAACATTGATTAAGCAAATGGAACGAAATAAAGCAGCTAAAAATAGTTTGAGCCGTTATAACGCACGCATTTTGATTTCAGATAAATGTCACGATTGACACTGCCTCTACAGAAAACAAAGACAACTTTTATATCAACCTAAATCTTAATCCACTTCAATCCTTGGTATTTTGCGCGTTGTCTCCAAACTACTACTTTTATTTTGTGCTATATGATCTTTTTATCCAACTAAGTTGTATATTTTGTGCCATTTGGCGCTATAACGTGGAAATAAGTTAAGCGACATTTTGCCATTTCGGCGGGACAGTGTCATTACTATGCATTTACGAAGAGTATTCACGAAGTGCCACGGCTAAAACCGAAAATGCCCGAATATTAACGAAGAGACTCCGCAATTTTTGTCCTGGGAGCCATTAAATGTCTCATAAGTTATGATAAACAAACAATTCACTTTTCCATCTTTCAAACATTAGCTAAGCAAACGCAACAAAGTAAAGCACCTAAAAATAGACTGAGCCGTTATAGCGCACGCATTTTGATTTCAGATAAATGTAGAGATTGACACTGCCTCTCCAGCAAACCAAGACAACTTTTGTATCAACCTAAATCTTAATCCACTTCAATCCTTGTAATCCTGCGCTTTGTCTCCAAACTACTACTTTTATTTTGTGCTATAGGATATTTTTATCCAACCAAGTTGTTATTTTGTGCCGTTTGGCGTTATCACGTGGAAATAAGCTAAGCGACATTTTGTCATTTCGGCGGAACAGTGTCATTAGTATGCATTTACGAAGAGTATTCACGAAGTGCGACGGCTAAAACCGAAAATGCCCGATATATTGACGAAGAGGCTCCGTAAATTTTCTCCTACCAGCCAACAAATGTCTCATAAGTTATGACAAACAAACAATTTAGTTTTATATCTTACAAACATTGACTGAGGAAATGCAACGAAGTAAAGCAACTCAAGATAGACTGAGCCGTTATAACGCACGCATTTTTATTTCAGATAAATGTCAAGATTGATACTGCCTCTCCAGCAAACAAAGGCAACTTTGATATCAAGCTAAACTGTAATCCACTTCAATCCATGGAATGCTGCGCTTTATCTCCAAACTACTACTTTTGGTTTGTACTATAGGATCTTTTTATCCAACCAAGTTGTATATTTTGTGCCATTTGGCGATATAAAGTGCAAATAAGCTAAGCGACATTTTGCCATTTCGGCGGGACAGTGTCATTACTACGCATTTACGAAAAGTATTCACGAGGTGCGAGCTTAAAACCGAAAATTTTCGAAAAATGGCCGAAGAGGCTCCGTAATTTTTCTCCTAGGAGCCAACAAATGTCTCATAAGTTATGACAAACAAAGAATTTATTTTTCCATTTTACAAACATTAGCTAAGCAAATGCAAGTAAGTAAAGCGGCTCAAAATAGACTGAGCCGTTATAACGCACACATTTTAATTTCAGATAAATGTCACGATTGACAATGCCTCTCCTGCAAACAAAGGCAGCTTTGATATGAAGCTAAACTGTAATCCACTTCAATCCTAGCAATCTTGCGCTTTATCTCCAAACTACTACTTTTGGTTTGTACTATAGGATCCTTTTATCCAACCAAGTTTGATATTTTGTACCATTTGGCGGTATAAAGTGGAAATATGCGAAGCCACAATTTGCCATTTCGGCGAGACATTATCGTCAATATGCTTTTACAAGGAGTATTCACGAAGTGCGACGGCTAAGAGCAAAAATGCCCGAAATATTGACGAAGAGACTCCGTAATTTTTCTCCTAGCAGCAAACAAATGTCTCAGAAGTTATGACAAACAAACAATTTATTTTTCCATCTAACAAACATTAGCTAAGCAAATGCAACTAAGTAAAGCGGTTCAAAATAGACTGAGCCGTTATAACGCACACATTTTGATTTCAGATAAATGTCACGATTGACTATGCATCTCCTGCAAACAAACGCAAGTTTGATATCAAGCTAAACTGTAAACATTAACAAGCTAAACTGTAAACATTAACTTCAATCCTTACAATCCTGCGCTTTATCTCTAAAAGACTACTTCTGTTTTGTACTATAGGATCTTTTTATCCAATTAAGTTGTATATTTTGTGCCATTTAGCGATATAACGTGGAAATAAGTTAAGCGACATTTTGCCATTTCGGCGGGACAGTGTCATTACTATGCATGTATGAAGAGTATTCGCGAATTGCCACGGCTAAAACTGAAAATTCCCGAAAAATTGACGGAGAGCCTCCGTAAATTTGCTCGTAGGAGCCAACAAATGTCTCAAATTATGAAAAACAAACAATTTATTTTTTCCAACTTACAAGTATTAGGTAAGGAAATGCAACGAAGTAAAGCAGCTGAAATCGACAGAGCCGTTATCACAAACGCATTTTGATTTCAGATAAATGTCACGATTGACACTGCCTCTCCAGCAAACTAATTCAAGTTTTATATCAAGCTAAATCTTAATCCATTTTAATCCTTACAATCCTGCGCTTTGTCTCCAAAGTACTACTTTTATTAAGTACTATAGGATATGTTTTTCCAACCAAGTTGTATATTTTGTGCCCTTTGGCGATATAACATGGAAATAAGCTAAGCGACATTTTGTCATTTCGGCGGAACAGTGTCAATAGTATGCATTTGCGAAGAGTATTCAAGAGGTACGACGGTTAAAACCGAAAATGCCCGAAATATTGACGAAGAGGCTCCGTAATTTTTCTCCTAGGAGTCAACAAATGTCTTAAAAGTTATGACAAACAAACAATTGATTTTTCCATCTCACAAACCTTAACTACGCAAATTCAACGAAGTAAAGCAGCAAAAAATAGTTTGAGCCGTTATAACGCACGCATTTTGGTTTCAGATAAATGTCACGATTGACACTGCCTCTCCAGCAAACAAAGGCAACTTTGATTTCCAGATAAACTGTAATCCACTTCAATCCTTGCAATCCTGCGCTTTATCTCCAAACTTTTACTTTTGGTTTGTACTATAGGATCTTTTTATCCAACCAAGTTTTATATTTTGTGCCATTTGGCGATATAAAGTGGAAATAAGCGAAGCCACAATTTGCCATTTGGGCGAGAAATTATCATCAATATGCTTTTACGAGGAGTATTCACGCAGTTCGACGGCTAAGACCGAAATGCCCGAAATATTGACGAAGCTCCGTAATTTTTCTACTCGGAGCCAACAAATGTCGCATAAGTTATGACAAACGAACAATTAATTTTTGCATCTTACAAACATTAACTAAGGAAATGCAACGAAGTAAAGCAGCTAAAAATAGACGGTGCCGTTATAACGCACGCATTTTGATTTCAGACAAATGTCATGATTGACACTGCCTCTACAGCAAACAAAGACAACTTTTATATCAACCTAAATCTTAGTCCACTTCAATCCTTGGAATCCTGCGCTTTGTCTCCAAACTATTACTTTTATTTTGTGCCATAGGATCTTTTTATCCAACTAAGTTGTATATTTTGTGCCATTTGGTGATATAACGTGGAAAGAAGTTAAGAGACATTTTGCCATTTCGGCGGGACAGTGTCATTACTATGCATTTACGAAAAGTATTCACGAAGTGCGACGGCGAAAAAGCGAAAATGCCCGAAATATTGACGAAGAAGCTCCGTAATTTTTTTCCTAGGAGCCAACAAATTTCTCATAAGTTATGAATAACAAACAATTTAGTTTTCCACCTAACAAACATTATTCTAAGCAAATGCAACGAAGTAAAGCAACTCAAAATAGACTGCCGTTATAACGCACGCATTTTGATTTCAGATAAATGTCACGATTGACACTCCCTCTCCAGCAAACAAAGGCAACTTTGATATCAAGCTAAACTGTAATCCACTTCAATTCATGCAATGCTGCGCTTTATCTCTAAACTACTACTTTTTGTTTTGTACTATAGGATCTTTTTATCCAACTAAGTTGTATATTTTGTGCCATTTGGCGATATAACGCGGAAATAAGCTTAGCGACATTTTGCCATTTCGGTGGGACAGTCTCATCAGTATGCATTTACGAAGAGTATTCACGAAGTGCGAGGGCGAAAAAGCGAAAAGGCCCGAAATATTGACGTAGAGGTTCCGTAATGTTACTGCTAGGAGCCAACTTATGACAAACAAGCAATTTATTTTTCTATCTTTCAAACATTTACTAAGCAAATGGAACGAAGTAAAGCAGCTCAAAATAGACCGAGCCGTTATAACGCACGCATTTTGGTTTCAGATAAATGTCACGATTGACACTGCCTCTCCTGCAAACAAAGACAACTTTTCTATCAACGTAAATCGTAATCCACTTAAATCCTTGCAATCCTGCGCTTTATATCCAAACTACTACTTTTGGTTTGTACTATAGGATCTTTTTATCCAACTAAGTTGTATATTTTGTGCCATTTGGCGATATAACGCGGAAATAAGCTTAGCGACATTTTGCCATTTCGGTGGGACAGTCTCATCAGTATGCATTTACGAAGAGTATTCACGAACTGCGACGGCTAAAACCGAAAATGCTCGAAATATTTACGAAGACGCTCCGTAATTTTTCTCCTAGGAGCCAACAAATTTCTCAAATTATGAAAAACAAACAATTTATTTTTTCCAACTTATAAGTATTAGCTAAGGAAATGCAACGAAGTAAAGCAGCTCAAATAGACAGAGCCGTTATAACGGACGCATTTTGATTTCAGATAAATGTCACGATTGACAATGCTGCTCCTGCAAACAAAGGCAACTTTGATATCAAGCTAAATTGTAATCCACTTCAATCCTTACAATCCTGCGCTTTTTATCTCTAAAAGACTACTTTTGTTTTGTACTATAGGATCTTTTTATCCAATTAAGTTGTATAGTTTGTGCCATTTGGCGATATAACGTAGTAAAAGTTAAGCGACATTTTGCCATTTCGGCGGGACAGTGTCATTACTATGCATGTACGAAGAGTATTCACGAATTGCCACGGCAAAAACAGAAAATTCCACAAAAATTGACGAAGAGCCTCCGTAAATTTGCTCCTAGGAGCACACAAATGTCTGAACTTATGACAAACAAACAATTTATTTTTTCCATCTTACAAGTATTAGCTAAGCAAATGCAACGAAGTAAAGCAGCTCAAATAGACAGAGCTGTTATCACAAACACATTTTGATTTCAGATAAATGTCCCGATTGACACTGCCTCTCCAGCAAACTAATTCAACTTTTATATCAAGCTAAATCTTAATCCACTTCAATCCTTGCAATCCTGCGCTTTGTCTCCAAAGTACTACTTTAATTTTGTACTATAGAATAGGTTTATCCAACCAAGTTGTATATTTTGTGCCCCTTGGCGATATAACATGGGAATAAGCTAAGCGACATTTTGTCATTTCGGCGAAACAGTGTCAATAGTATGCATTTAAGAAGAGTATTCAAGAAGTACGACGGCTAAAACGCAAAATGCACGAAATATTGACGAAGAGGCTCTGTAATTTTTCTCCTAGGAGGGAACAAATGACTCATAAGTTATGACAAGCAAACCTTTCAACTTTCTGTCTTACAAACATTGATTAAGCAAATGGAACGAAGTAAAGCAGCTAAACATAGTTTGAGCCGTTATAACGCACGCATTTTGATTTCAGATAAATGTCACGATTGACACTGCCTCTACAGAAACCAAAGACAACTTTTCTATCAACGTAAATCGTAATCCACTTCAATCCTTGCAATCTTGCGCTTTATCTCCAAACTACTACTTTTAGTTTGTACTATAGGATCTTTTTATCCAACCAAGTTGTATACTTTGTGCCATTTGGCGCTATAACGTGGAAATAATTTAAACGACATTTTGCCATTTCGGCGGGACAGTGTCATTACTATGCATTTACGAAGAGTATTCACGAAGTGCCACGGCTAAAACCGAAAATGCCCGAATATTGACGAAGAGACTCCGCAATTTTTGTCCTGGGAGCAATTAAATGTCTCATAAGTTATGATAAACAAACAATTCACTTAAAAATGTTTAGTGTGTAACCAGGCATGTTAAAAATAAAAAGATATTAAAAAGTTGACACTGGCTAAAATGTTGTTTTGGACGTTTCGGCAAACTACTGTTGCCTTTTTCAGCAAAAGATAAAAATGCAAATGTCTAACGGCGTCCTGATGGTATAAGATACATGCAAATATTAAATCGCACCTCGAAAGAATATTTTGAGATGAAACAAAAGTCTCTAGAGCATTCTTAATTATTTCTACAAATTCTTAATGTTATTATAAACATTTGGAAGCGCTATGTGTTCGTTTATAGAACACAAACAATTCACTTTTCCATCTTTCAAACATTAGCTAAGCAAATGCAACGAAGTAAAGCAGCTTTAAATAGACTGAGCCGTTATAGCGCACGCATTTTGATTTCACATAAATGTAGAGAGTGACACTGCCTCTCCAGCAAAGCAAGACAACTTTCTATCAACCTAAATCTTAATCCACTTCAATCCTTGGAATCTTGCGTTTGTCTCCAACCTTCTACTTTTATTTTGTGCTATAGGATCTTTTTATCCAACTAAGTTGTATATTTTGTGCCATTTCGTGATATAACGTGGAAATAAGCTAAGCGAAATTTGTCATTTCGGCGAAACAGTGTCATTAGTATGCATTTACGACGAGTATTCACGAAGTGCGACGTGTAAAACCGAAAATGCCCGAAATATTGACGAAGAGGCTCCGTAGTTTTTCCTCCAGGAGCCAACAAATGTCTCAGAAGTGTTGACAAACAAACAATTTATTGCTCCATCTTACAAACATTAGCTTAACAAATGCAACAAAGTAAAGCGGCTCAAAATAGACTGAGCCTTATAACGCACCCATTTTGATTTCAGAAAAATGTCACGATTGACACTGCCTCTCCAGCAAACAAAGGCAACTTTGATTTCAAGCTAAACTGGGTAGATTCTGCACGTACCGGTCACATATTACGTAAAAGAAAAGGAACAAAGAACGACAATCATACAAATGCAAAGCAAAACCAAAATACAATACCTCACAAACAATAGAAGACAATGAGTGGTTAATGGGTACCGGTACATGCAGAAAGACCCCTAAACTGTAATCCACTTCAATCCTTGCAATCCTGCGCTTTATCTCTAAAAGACTACTTTTGTTTTGTACTATAGGATTTTTTTATCCAATTAAGTTGTATATTTTGTGCCATTTGGTGATATAACGTGGAAATAAGTTAAGCCACATTTTGCCATTTCGGCGGACAGTGTCATTACTATGCATGTACGAAGAGTATTCACGAATTGCCACGGCTAAAACAGAAAATTCCACAAAAATTGACGAAGAGCCTCCGTAAATTTGCTCGTAGGAGCCAACAAATGTCTCAACTTATGACAAACAAACAATTTATTTTTTCCATCTTACAAGTATTAGCTAAGCAAATGCAACGAAGTAAAGCAGCTGCCCTATATCTCAGAGGGAGGTCTTGTAACTTCCAGCATGCCAATGTAATCAAATCTCTTCTGAACACTATTTCTGTTCCACGTAAAGCGTGAACTTTTGCACCAAGGCGTTATAATCTTTAGGCGTGAAAATTCATTTCATGCACGTTTTTAATTATCTTTATGAGGGTTTTAGAGATCTTGCTGCGGTTTGACAGGAAATTGCTTGTGAGATGTAGCTTTGAAAGAAAAACTCTATGGTTTTTATGAAGTATCTTCATGATGGGCACAATAAATTTAATGAAGGGTCCTGACATTAGAAATAGCACAATAACAGAAAAAGTCAGCCGCTTACGCCCAGTTAGATATTTGCAAAACAAGAACTGTAATCTACTTTAATCCTTGCAATCCTGCGCTTTGTCTCCAAACTACTACTTTTGTTTAGTAGTATAGGATACGTTTATCCAACCAAGTTGTATATTTTGTGCCCTTTGGCGATATAACATGGAAATAAGCTAAGCGACATTTTGTCATTTCGGCGGAACAGTGTCAATAGTATGCATTTACAAAGAGTATTCAAGAAGTACGACGGTTAAAACCGAAAATGCCCGAAATATTGACGAAGAGGCTCCGTACTTTTTCTCCTAGGAGTCAACAAATGTCTTAAAAGTTATGACAAACAAACAATTGATTTTTCAATCTTACAAACATTAACTACGCAAATTCAACGAAGTAAAGCAGCAAAAACTAGTTTGAGCCGTTATAACGCACGCATTTTGGTTTCAGATAAATGTCACGATTGACACTGCCTCTCCAGCAAACAAAGGCAACTTCAATATCAAGCTAAACTGTAATCTACTTTAATCCTTGCAATCCTGCGCTTTGTCTCCAAACTACTACTTTTGTTTTCTACTAAAGGATATTTTTATCCAACCAAGTTTTATATTTTGTGCCATTTGGCGATATAACGTGGAAATAAGCTAAACGACATTTTGCCATTTCGGCGGGACAGTGGCATCAGTATGCATTTACGAAGAGTATTCACGAAGTGCGACGGCTAAAACCGAAAATACCCGAAATATTGACGAACAGGCTCCGTAATTTTTTTTTCTCCTAGGAGCCAACAAATATCTGCCAAAACTTGGAACTTGTTCTTCAGCTTAAGGATGAAGGCATTCTTTATTTTAGGGTCGCTCAGCTTCTCCACGTCAAACTGCTGTTGTCTTGGTTTCTCAGGTCCATTCTTTCTCAGTTTCACTTTCAGAGTTGCAGTGACAAGGTGGTGATCACTGCCAACATCTCCTCCTCTTTTTACTCTAACGTCTTGCAGCGATCTTCTCCACACCCCATTAATCATCAGGTGGTCGATCTGATTGTTGTCTCTGCCGTTAGGTGAACACCAGGTAAGTTTATGGATGTCTGGGTGTGCAAAGAGAGTCCCGCCAATGACAAGATCGTATGTCCAGCAGCATTCAAGCAGTCTCTCTCCATTGTTGTTCATACTTCCCACACCCTTCCATGGCTCTCTCGTAGTTGGTGTTATCATTTCCAACTTTAGCATTCAAGTCTCCCATCACTATCTTCATTTCATGTCTTGGTATGTTCTCCAAAACGTGCTCCGCACGGCCCGAAACGTACGTTTTGTGCATTTTTCATAGAAATGCACTGTTTTCGCTTTTTGGCGAAGATTTGAGGTCAGTACGACGATTTCGAGATCTGGTGTGCTCAGAAGTGAGATTTTGCTAAAACTTGCTCCGCACGGCCCCAAACCTGCGTTTCGTACACTTTTCATAGAAATCGCACTGCTTTCCTGATTTGGCGATGATTTGAGGCCAGTACGACGATTTTGAGATTTGGTGTGTGCTCAAAAGTGAGATTTTGCCAAAACGTGCTCCGCACGGCCCCAAACGTGCGTTTTGTGCACTTTTCATAGAAATCGCACAATATCTGTCTCCATTTAGAATTTAGGTTTCAAAATATGATGCCATCCAAGAATCAGGACCGCCATTTTAGAATTTTTCTCAAAGAAAACAATTATAAAAAATGGACAATTTATCCAAATCATCTGAAACTTGGTACAGAACATCCTAATAATCTGTATATGTACACATCAAAAGCACAAGTCCATATCTTTCTCCATTCAGCATTTAGGTTTCAAAAAATATGTTTTTTCCTAGCAATTTTCATTGATGTCATAATGACGTCACAATGAGACATCGACACTGTCAATCTACTAACCTTATGATTTGGTACTATCTGCTAAATTTGAAGTCTAAAGCGGTAATACTTTTGGAGTTATGATGGGGTACGTTTTAAGACATATCAGTGTCCGTACATGAAGCTGGTCATCACAGCAGGGACAAGCCATGGAGCGGTGAGTACACGCTCTTTTGTGCTCCGCATTTGTACTCTATTTAGACCTTTTTAAGACTATGCACGACCAAACCAACTATCAGAACTATGACATAAGGTCCTAGTGCTACTCTAGGAAACTGTTTTCCCAACCCAAAGTGTTTGCTTTTGCATAGTCAGCAGTTTATCTTTAGATATTTAATCCTTGCCTCAAGAAATCACTTTATGGCTTTTAGAGACAAAGGACGAGGGTTTATCTATACTTTTATGATAGATGTAGTTGATACACCCGGAAAGGAACACTTTGGTGTAAGTTTTGCGTGAATTCATCATTGTGCTTAGGAGTAATTTATAACTGAATAATTAATTAGCTGCAAATTTCAACCGTTAATAACATCGTCAGATCTTGTGTTTATGGTAGTGTTTATATCAATCGAGTTAGATCTTAAAGTGATCTAACCGTGTTGCTAAAGTCAAGGAAACAGCTTCTAAAACATGCGAGTTATTAACAGTTGAATTTTGTCCAACATGGCGGATCCAAAAGTGCGTCAAACATGCAAACGAGGCTATACTTTGAACGTTAATATCTCTGACGGGATTTTATCACACTTCCTCAAATTCGCAGGATATATACAACGTCTTTAATACTATTTGCCAATACACTCGGCGTTATTATCGGCTCAACGGTTTGTTTCTAGCCTTGTTTACAAGTTTTTCAAAAATGGAAACGAGGCTACAATTTGATCGTTAATATCTCTGAGGGGATTACATCAAACAAATTCAAATTTGCAGGATATATAGCATGACTTTTATACTATCTGCGAATATACTCGGTTTTAATATCGGCTCAATCTTATGCTTCTAGTTCAAATCCTCGAACACATGCGAAAACACCTCAACAGAAGCTAATATAATATAATATAATATAATAATATATATTATCATGCTTATAATGGTGACCAAGCAGCGAAGGATGTCTTTAAGGTGAAAAGACAAAGAGTACCGTACAACAAGGAAAAAGACATTAACTGGAACACGTTTCGCTCCGATTATTGCCACTGTGCAGTTCTTTATGATGCTTTGGGCCTTGAAATGCTACAAAGGGGCGTCAAACGGGCCTCGGGGTGCATGTCCTGGATCTCTCAGCAAACGAGAGATTGATGACCTAGCCTCGAAGGTGCTACAAAGGTGCGCCAAACGGGCCTTGGGGTGCATGTCGATGATCTCTCAGCAATGAGAGATTGATGACCAAGCCTCACGAGCCCTTGACACTGAGACATTATATGGAATGTACAAGTTAATGCTAGACTGTGCGCCAGAAACGTTTCACTTAAACGAAGATCAAACAGTTGGCGATGCAGATAAGGACATTGAGAGAGACGAGGAAGAGAAGAAGTCCAGGAAAAGAAAAGCCACGCCAACAGACAGTGAGAGCGACTACGAACCTGTAAAGAAGGCAAAGGAGAAATCAGCAAGTGCCCTTACAACAGACAGCGAAAGCGATTTCTTAGCGCCCGTAAAGAAAACGAAAAAGAAAACAGCAAGTCCCCTGAAGAGCGATGACGAAGCGCCCGTAAAGAAAACGAAAAAGAAAGCAGCAAGCCCCCTGAAGAGCGACAGCGAGCAGAAACGGGCCTTGGAGTGCATGTCGATGTTCTCTCAGCAATGAGAGATTGATGACCAAGCCTCAAGAGCACTTGACACTGGGACATTATATGGAACGCACAAGTTAACGCTACACTGTTCGCCAGAATCGTTTCACTTAAACGAAGATCAAACAGGTGGCGATGCAGATAAGGACATTGAGAAAGACGAGGAAGAGAAGAAGTCCAGCAAAAGAAAAGCGATACCAACAGACAGTGAGAGCGACTACGAACCTGTAAAGAAGGCAAACGAGAAATCAGCAAGTGCCCTTACAACATACAGCGAAAGCGATTTCTTAGCGCCCGTAAAGAAAACGAAAAAGAAAACAGCAAGTCCCCTGAAGAGCAATGACGAAGCGCCCGTAAAGAAAACGAAAAAGAAAGCAGCAAGTCCACTAAAGAGCGACAGCGAGCAGAAGAAAAGAAGCCATCATAAGGAGAGGATGTGTAGGATAACAGGCTGCTTCTTTTACGGCTACAACCTTCAACGTGATATACAAATGCTCGTCAGGAAGGGCGGCATAGAAGAGGAAGACATTCCCCGTTTGACGTCGATGATTTGAGGCCAGTACGACGATTTTGAGATCTGGTGTGCTCTAAGTGAGATTTTGCCAAAACTTGCTCCTCACGGACCCAAACGTGCGTTTTGTGCACGTTTCATAGAAATGCAGTTTTCGCTTTTTGGCGATGATTTGAGGCCAGTACCACGATTTTGAGATCTGGTGTGCTAAAAAGTGAGATTTTGCCAAAACTTGCTCCGCACGGTCCGAAACGTACGTTTTGTGCATTTTTCATAGAAATGCACTGTTTTCGGTTTTTGGCGATGATTTGAGGTCAGTACGACGATTTTGAGATCTGGTGAGATCAAAAGTGGGATTTTGCCAAAACGTGCTCCGCACGGCCCAGAACGTGCGTTTTGTGCACTTTTCAAAGAAATTCACTGTTTTGGCTTTTTGGCGATGATTTGAGGTCAGTACGACGATTTTGAGATCTGGTGTGCTAAAAAGTGACATTTTGCCAAAACTTGCTCCGAGTGGCCCGAAACGTACGTTTTGTGCATTTTTCATAGAAATGCACTGTTTTCGTTTGAGGTTACAATGGAAAGTGTTGCTGTTCTAAATAACTGAATTGTTTTGTACTATAGGATCTTTTTATCCAACTAACTTGTATACTCTGTGCCATTTCGCGATATAACGTGGACATAAGTTAAGCGACATTTTTCTATTTCGGCGGGACAGTGTCATCAGTATGCATTTACAAAGAGTATTCACAAAGTGCGACGGCTAAAACCGAAAATGCCCGAAATAATGACGAAGAGGCTCCGTAATTTTTCTCCTAGGAACCAACAAATGTCTCATAAGTTATGACAAACAAACAATTTATTTTTCTATCAAGCAAATAGAATGAAGTAAAGCAGTTCAAAATAGATTGAGCCGTTATAACGCACGCATTTTGGTTTGAGATAAATGTCAAAATTGACACTGCCTCTCCAGCAAACAAACGCAACTTTGATTTTAAGATCAACTGTAATCCACTTCAATCCTTGCAGTCCTGCGCTTTATCTCTAAACTACTTCTTTTGTTTTGTGCTATGGAATATTTTTATCCAACTAAGTTGTATATTTTGTGCCATTTGGCGATATAACGTGGAAATAAGCTTAGCGGCATTTTGCCATTTCGCTGGGACAGTCTCCTCAGTATGCATTTACGAAGAGTATTCACGAAGCGCGACGGCTGAAACGGAAATTGCCCGAATATTGACGAAGAGGCTCCGTTATTTTTTTCCTAGGAGCCAACAAAAGTCTCATAAGTTATGACAAACAATTGTTTTTTTCCCATCTTACAAACATTACCTAAACAAATTCAACGAATTGAAGCAGTTCAAAATAGACTGAGCCATTATAACGCACGCATTTTGATTTCACATTAATGTCACGAATGACACTGCCTCTCCTGCAAACAAAGGCAACTTTTATATCAAGCTAAACTGTAATCCACTTTAATCCTTGCAATCCTGCGCTTCATCTCCAAACTACTACTTTTGTTTTGTACAATGGGATATTTTTATCCAAGCAAGTTCTATATTTAGTGCCATTTGGCGATCCAACGTAGAAATAAGCTAAGGGACATTTTGTCATTTCGGCGGGACAGTGTCATTATTATGCATTTACGAAAAGTATTCACGAAGTGCGACGGCTAAAACCGAAAATGCCCGAAGTATTGACCAAGAGGCTCTGGAATGTTTCTCCTCGCCAACAAATGTCTCATAAGTTATGACAAAAAGACAACTGATTTTTCCATCTTACAAACATTACCTAAGCAAATGTAAAGAAGTAAAGCAGTTCAAAATAGACTGAGCGGATATAACGCACGCTATTTGGTTTCAGATAAATGTCACGATTGACACTGCCTCTCCTGCAAACAAAGGCAACTTTGATATCAAGCTAAACTGTAATCCACTTCAATCTTTGCAATCCTGCGCTTTATCTCCAAACTACTACTCTTGTTTTGTACAATAGGATCTTTTTATTTAACTAAGTTGTATATTTTGTGCCATTTGGCGATATAACGTGCAAATACGCTTAGCGACCTTTTGCTATTTCGGTGTGGCAGTCTCATCAGTATGCATTTACGAAGAGTATTCACGAAGTGCGACGGCTAAAACCGAAAATACCCGAAATATTGGCGAACAGGCTCCGTAATTTTTCTCCTAGGAGCCAACAAATGTCTCATAAGTTATGACAAAAAACAATTTAGTTTTCTATCTTACAAACATTGACTGTGCAAATGGAACGAAGTAAAGCAGCTCAAAATAGACTGAGCCGTTATAACGCACGCATTTTAGTTTGAGATAAATGTCACGATTGACACAGCCCCTCTATAAACACAGGCAACTTTGATTTCACGGTAAAGTGTAATCCACTTCAATCCTTTTAATCCTGCGCTTTATCTTCAAACTACTACTTTTGATATGAACTATAGGATCTTTTTATCCAACGAAGTTGTATATTTTAAAGTGTCACTTTTCCGCACACCAGATCTCAAAATCGTCGTACTGGTGTAAAATATACGCCAAATCGGGGAAACTGCGATTTCCATGAAAACTGCGTGTGAAGCAAATTTTGGCAGAAACTAATTTTCCGCACACCAGATCTCAAAATCGTCGTACTGGCCTAAAAAAATCGGTGGCATTTCTAACAAAAGTGCACAAAACGTACGTTTGGGTCGTGCGGAGCAAGTTTTGGCTAAATCTAACTTTTGAGCACACCAGATCTGAAAATCGTCGTTCTGGCTTCAAATCACCACCAAATCTGGAAAACAGTGGCATTTCTATGAAAAGTGCACGAAACGCACGTTTGGGGCCGCGCGGAGCAAGTTTTGGCAAAATCTCACTTTTGAGCACACCAGATCTCAAAATCGTCGTTGTGGCCTCAAAACATCGCCAGAAAACGAAAACAGTTTTTTTTATTATTGTCTTTTTTTACTTTAATTACAAAGAACTACTTAAAAAGATAAAAAATACAATATTCTAAACAACCGCCATAACAGACATACTTACAATAATCAAGATTTCACAGATTATATACATTACAGCCAAAAAAAGCCGCGCAATTGCTGAATGAGGCTTGTATTAATGCTTAATTATGTTGATAAAAGATAAATTGCCAGTTATTTACAGTAAACCCTAAGATAAAAACAAAAACACACAAACATACACACAAAAGCATACACACGAACTTAATTAAAGGGGGTAAATGTTTTTTGGCCATTTTTCATAAAAGGTTTCTAGTTTATTATTCTTAGTGGAAATATATTTTTCAACTTGGTATTTAATTCTTACTTTAAATTTGAAACCTTCGATGTTTGGAAGTACCTGTTTCTTTCTGCAATCCCATAAATACAATTTACCAATTAATATCAGAT
Source organism: Cladopsammia gracilis (assembly GCA_022457155.1). Taxonomy (NCBI): domain Eukaryota; kingdom Metazoa; phylum Cnidaria; class Anthozoa; order Scleractinia; family Dendrophylliidae; genus Cladopsammia; species Cladopsammia gracilis. The sequence continues at coordinate 133,581 of JAJGOT010000768.1, read as the reverse complement.
AATTTAACACTGGACATTTTGACATCGTTATTCCAATTATAACCTCTCGTAAACGCAACCCGTGAAATTCATTTGTTATTGTTAAATAATACTGTTCAACATTTTTCCACAACATATGTGAATGTCGACAGTTAAAGAGAAAGTGACATAATGTTTCCTGTTCAGTCTTGTTCAGTCGAAAATTGATCGAATAGTCTCACCAATACAGCGATCTTCAACATAACCTGTTTGATTATGATGTATGATATTCGGTAAAACTTTCTTTAATCTTAAAGCAATCACTTTTGAAATTATTTTTGCATCCACATTAATAGGAGAGATTGGCCTCCAATTTTCAATGAGAGTTCGATCTTTATGTTTCTTTTCTATAAGAGTTATAATTGCTTTTCTTTGAGAGCTAGACATTGTTATTGTTAAATAATACTGTTCAACATTTTTCCACAACATATGTGTGTCGACAGTAAAAGAGAAAGTGACATAATGTTTCCTGTTCAGTCTTGTTCAGTCGAAAATTGATCGAATAGTCTCACCAATACAGCGATCTTCAGCATAACCTGTTTGATTATGATGTATGATATTCGGTAAAACTTTCTTTAATCTTAAAGCAATCACTTTTGAAATTATTTTTGCATCCACATTAATAGGAGAGATTGGCCTCCAATTTTCAATGAGAGTTCGATCTTTATGTTGCTTTTCTATAAGAGTTATAATTGCTTTTCTTTGAGAGCTAGACATTGTTATTGTTAAATAATACTGTTCAACATTTTTCCACAACATATGTGTGTCGACAGTAAAAGAGAAAGTGACATAATGTTTCCTGTTCAGTCTTGCAGAAAGTACATTTGTCATGCTGGAGATAACCAATTTTAAAAAGTTTTGCATTGATGTAAAGTATTGAATTTAAAACTTTATATTGAAAGGATTTAACGTAAGGCTCCAGTGCTGTTAAGTGGGGAAGGTTAAAAGCAATTTTTAAGTCTTCGTCAGATAAGCCAAAATCATGTTTTAAATTCTTTGCATTACTAGGTAATTGTGCCTTATTTGATGTTATTAAAGAATAATAGTCTTTCGTTTTCTTTTCCACTGTGTCAAAAATCTCATTTCCCTTTATTAAAGGTAGTGTACTCTATTATATTCAAAGAAGGAATTGCGCGCCTAAGACCTGTCCAAGTAAGAAAATTAGCTTTCTCAATTATGTTATTAATTACATTAAAGGATTCTATATTGTCGAGATTGAACAAGAGATCTTTAATGATACGTATCCCCGAGTCATAATAAGATTTATAAAAAACTGGTTTTCCATCTATTCTTATATCTTTGTTATTCCAAATTATACAGAGCCGTTCTTTATTAGCTAAAAAGAGATTTCGAAATTCTTACCAACATTCTGAAAGTTCTCTGTAGAAAACTGAGTTAATTGAAAGATCGTCCATTGCATAATTACATTTAAAAAGCAAACGACCTCCGACATTACGTAGGAGATGTAACAAGTACAATTTCCACGTACTTTCGTTATTGCTGAAAATACGGTTTAGCCAAGCTAATCGTACAGCTTTGACCAAGCTTTCAATATCTGTCATTTTAATGCCATCGTCTTCATAACTGTTTATTGAAAAGAGCCTTGTTACTTTATACTTTCCATTCCATAAAAAGGAGAAAATCAAACTATTTACTTGTTTGATAATTTTCATTCGGGGTGAAAGAACCGAAAATATAAAAACTAGTTTTGGAATAAGTAATGATTTGATTATAGTTACTTTACCATAAATGGACAGTCCTCTAGATGACCATATATTTGTCAGCTGCTTTATGCTGTCAGCCTTCTCTTGAAAGTTTTGTTCGTAAAATAATGATAGGTCAAATGTAAAAAGGGTTCTTAAAGCTTTAATGGATTCACTTGGCCATTTAATACCAAACGTTTTTTCGTCTTTTCTTTTAAGAGAACCAATCCACATTCCTTCTGTTTTAGAACTATTTATCTCCAACCCACTGAAGTTCTTAAATACTTCTAGTTCTTCAAATAGCGTTTTTGCAGAATTTTCATCAGACAGGGTTGCTGTGGTATCGTCTGCGTATTGCAATAGCTTGGCTTCATAATTTCCTATTTTAATTCCTTTGATAGCAACATTTTGACGAATGGAGATTGCCAAGTTTTCAACAGCTAAGATAAAGAGTTAGGGGGACAAGGGATCACCCTGCCTCACACCACGTTCTAAAGTAAAATAGTCTGATGCCATGCCATTATTTATTACACAGCTTTGAATATTTGTATAAAACATTTTGACCCAATTTATAAAATTGAGGCCAAAATTAAAGGCCTCAAGGCAACTGAAAAGATAATGCCATTCTAAAGAGTCGAAAGCTTTTTTAAAGTCAATGAAAATCAAGATACCTGGAATATTCTTACTGTCTGTAAATTCCATTATATCGAAAATTGATCGAATAGTCTCACCGATATAGCGATCTTCAACATAACCTGTTTCATTATGATGTATGATATTCGGTAAAGCTTTCTTTAATCTTAAAGCAATCACTTTTGAAATTATTTTTGCATCCACATTAATAAGAGAGATTGGCCTCCAATTTTCAATGAGAGTTCGATCTTTATGTTGCTTTTCTGTAAGAGTTATAATTGCTTTTCTTCGAGAGCTAGACATTTCGCCGTGGTTGAAACACTCCATCACACATTTCATAAATGGATCACAAATTAATTCCCGGCAACTTTTGTAAAATTCTATTAGTATTCCATCATTACCAGGAGATTTGTTACTCTCAACACTGTTAAGAATGGCTGTAATTTCTTCAACAAATATTTCTCCTTCACAAGATTGTTTTTGTTCTTCTGATAATCTTGGTATATTCAAATTATTTAAAAATTCGTTTCCATTTCCTTTATCATCATCTGTTACGTTTGATTGGTACAAGCTATGGTAAAAACGTTTTTATACGTTCAGTATCCCAAAAGGATCAGATGTAATATTACCACTTATTAATAGTTTTGTTATATGTTTTTTGACGTGATTAGGCTTCTCTAAATTTAGAAAATATTTTGTACTTCTCTCGCCATGCTCGTGCCATCGTGCCCTTGCGCGAATAATTACACCCCTTTTTTTTCCTCATAATAACTTTCTAGAGTTTGTTTTGCTTCATTTAGAGTATTTAGGTTAGAGTCGGAAGGGTCCTGTTCGAATTTTTTAGTTGCTTCCTCGTATACTTGTTGTAAGTTTTTTCAATTGCAGATCGTTCTTTGGCTTTCTTCTTCGAGAACAAAATAGCATGGTTCCGAATATTATACTTAATCCAATCCCAGATGCACCTTTTGTCTGATAAATTCTCGCTTCCTGTTGTTTTCCAAAGTGGAATATTTCGTTTTAATTCTTCCAGATAATTCGGATCTTCAAGAAGAGAGACGTTCATTTTCCAGAAGCCGGGCCCCTTTAAGTTTTGATTGGAGTCGGTTAAATTCAACTCAATTGCTGCATGATCAGTTTTTATAGCTGGAATGATATCGGTTGTATTTACAAAATCCTGTAAGTTGTTTGACATCAGCCAGTAATCTAAACGACAGAAAATTGGTGGAGATTTTTCGCTCCAAGTGTAACTTCTAGATTGTGGATTTTTAATTCTCCAAACGTCGACAAGGTCCAATTCATTTTGTAAATATTCAATATTATCTATAACCATTTTCCTAGGTACCATAACGCCACCTTTCTCATCCAGCTTAGAGTCAAGAGGACAGTTAAAATAACATCCAATGATTATATTTTATTCACAATCTGTCTTCAAAAAGCGAAAACAGTGCATTTCTATAAAAACTGCAGAAAACGTACGTTTGGGGCCGTGCGGGGCAAGTTTTGGCAAAATCTCACTTTTAAGCTCACCAGATCTCAAAATCGTCGTACTGACCTCAAATCATCGCCAAAAAGCGAAAACAGTGGATTTCTATGAAAAGTGCACAAAACGCTCGTTTCGGGCCGTGCGGATCAAGTTTTGGCAAAATCTCACTTTTATGCTCACCAGATCGCAAAATCGTCTTACTGACCCCAAATCATCGCCAAAAAGCGAAAACAGTGCATTTCTATGAAAAGTGCACAAAACGCACGTTTTGGGTCGTGCGGAGCAAGTTTTGGCGAAATCTCACTTTTGAGCTCACCAGATATCAAAATCATCGTACTGACCTCAAATCATCGCCAAAAAGCAAAAACAGTGCAATTTTTATGTAAATGCACAAAACGTACTTTTCTGTCCGTGCTGAGCACGTTTTGGCAAAATCTCACTTTTAAGCTCACCAGATCTCAAAATCGTCGTACTGACCTCAAATTATCGCCAAAAAGCGAAAACAGTGCATTTCTATGAAAAGTGCACAAAACGCCCGTTTCGGGTCGTGCGGAGCAAGTTTTGGCAAAATCTCACTTTTGAGCTAACCAGATCTCAAAATCATCGTACTGACCTCAAATCATCGCCAAAAAGCAAAAACAGTGCAATTCTATGAAAAATGCACAAAACGAACCTTTCTGTCCGTGCTGAGCACGTTTTGGCAAAATCTCACTTTTGTGCACACCAGATCTCAAAATCGTTTTACTGGCCTCTAATCATCGCCAGAAAGCGAAAACAGAGCATTTCTATGAAAAGTTCACCATTATGGTCAGCATTATAAGCATGATATTACTTACTTAGGCCCATCTCTCCTCAGGAGGAGCATAGGCCATCGACGAAAATCCTCCACCGCACACGGTTCCGGGCTGTCTTCTCTGCTTCCTTCCAGGTGGTGCCCATCTTCCTCAGCTCTGCTTCAGTGTCTCGTCTCCAGCTGTTTCTTGGCCAGCCTCTCTTCCTTTTCCCGTGCGGATTCCAAAGGAGCGCCTGGCGCGTGGTGCTGGTGGTTGGTTTCCGAAGGGTGTGTCCAATCCAACCCCACTTCCTCCTTAGGATCTGTTGGTCGACTGCCTACTGTCCCGCCCTTTCCCAGAGGCCTTCGTTGCGGATCTTTTCAGGCCACCTGATGTTGTAGATGCGCCTGAGACACGGTTGACAAATGTCTATATTTTCTGCGTGGCTGCCTTGGTTTTTCTCCACTTCTCAGATCCATACAACAGGACAGACTTAACATTGGAGTTGAAGAGGCGAATCTTGGTGGTCTGGCTGATGTTCTTTGAGGCCCAGATGTTCTTGAGCATGATGAAGGCTGCTCGGGCTTTGCCAACCCTAGATGCGACATCACGGTCCGTAACCCCCCTGCCTATCCACCACACTTCCTAAATAGACGAAGGATTCTACCTCTCTGATGGGTTCTCCACCAACTGTGCCTGTTGCTTGGACATTGGTGTTGATCCTCATGAGCTCTGTCTTGCCCTTGTTGATCTTCAGCCCTGTGCCCGCTGATGTTGTTGCAAGGCGGGTTGTCTTGTCCTGCATCTGACTGTGGTTGTGTGACAGGACAGCCAGGTCGTCTGCAAAGTCGAGGTCGTCGAGCTGCGTCCAGAGTGTTCACTGAATCCCGTTGTTTCTGCCTGTTGTAGTGCTCCGCATGATCCAATCGATGACCAAGAGGAACAAGAACGGTGACAGCAAACACCCCTGACGAACTCCGGTTCTGACCTCGAAGCTCTCCGACAGTTGGCCGGCGTGAGCTACTTTGCACGTCATTCCCTCGTAGGTGCTACGGATCAGGGAGACAAATGTCTCTGGTACTCCGTAGTGCCTCATCAATTGCCACAGCGTCTCTCTATCCACGCTGTCGAATGCCTTCTCATAGTCGATGAAGTTTATGTAGAGAGGGGAGTTCCATTCCAACGACGGCTCCACAATGATCCGGAGGCTGGCAATCTGGTCGGCACATGATCTGTTTTGACGGAAGCCCGCTTGATCTGGTGAGCTCAAAAGTGAGATTTTGCCAAAACTTGCTCCGCACGGCCCGAAACGAGCGTTTTGCTTTACTTCGTTGCATTGCTTAGCTAATGTTTGAAAGATGGAAAAGTGAATTGTTTGTGTTCTATAAACGAACACATAGCGCTTCCAAATGTTTATAATAACATTAAGAATTTGTAGAAATAATTAAGAATGCTCTAGAGACTTTTGTTTCATCTCAAAATATTCTTTCGAGGTGCGATTTAATATTTGTATGTATCTTATACCATCAGGACGCCGTTAGAAATTTGCATTTTTATCTTTTGCTGAAAAAGGCAACAGTAGTTGCCGAAACGTCCAAACCAACATTTTTAGCCAGTGTCAACTTTTTAATATCTCTTTTTTTAACATGCCTGGCTACACACCAAACATTTTTAAGTGAATTGTTTGTTTATCATAACTTATGAGACATTTAATGGCTCCCAGGACAAAAATTGCGGGGTCTCTTAATCAATATTCGGGCATTTTCGGTTTTAGCCGTGGCACTTCGTGAATACTCTTCGTAAATGCATAGTAATGACACTGTCCCGCCGAAATGGCAAAATGTCGTTTAAATTATTTCCACGTTATAGCGCCAAATGGCACAAAATATACAACTTGGTTGGATAAACATCCTATAGTACAAAATTAAAGTAGTACTTTGGAGACAAAGCGCAGGATTGCAAGGATTGAAGTGGATTAAGATTTAGCTTGATATAAAAGTTGAATTAGTTTGCTGGATAGGCAGTGTCAATCGTGACATTTATCTGAAATCAAAATGCGTTTGTGATAACGGCTCTGTCTATTTGAGCTGCTTTACTTCGTTGCATTTGCTTAGCTAATACTTGTAAGGTGGAAAAAATAAATTGTTTGTTTGTCACAAGTTCAGACATTTGTGTGCTCCTAGGAGCAAATTTACGGAGGCTCTTCGTCAATTTTTGTGGAATTTTCTGTTTTAGCCGTGGCAATTCGTGAATACTCTTCCTACATGCATAGTAATGACACTGTCCCGCCGAAATGGCAAAATGTCGCTTAACTTTTACTACATTATATCGCCAAATGGCACAAACTATACAACTTAATTGGATAAAAAGATCCTATAGTACAAAACAAAAGTAGTATTTCAGATAAAGTCAGTTAAAGTCAGTTTTTCATTAAATTTTTCTCGCCACCAGTTAGAAAAAAAGTCCAAAACAACGAGTATACACTGCAAGTAATTAACATGTGTCTTAGAGATTGATTTTCAAGGTTACATAAAGGACAGACTTGCCAGACTTAGAAATCGCACTGTTTTGCCGATTTGGCGACGATTTGAGGCCAGGACGCCGATTTCGAGATCTGGTGTGCTCAAAAGTGAGATTTTGCTAAAACTTGCTCCGCACGGCCCCAAACCTGCGTTTCGTACACTTTTCATAGAAATCGCACTGCTTTCCTGATTTGGCGATGATTTGAGGCCAGTACGACGATTTTGAGATTTGGTGTGTGCTCAAAAGTGAGATTTTGCCAAAACGTGCTCCGCACGGCCCCAAACGTGCGTTTTGTGCACTTTTCATAGAAATCGCACAATATCTGTCTCCATTTAGAATTTAGGTTTCAAAATATGATGCCATTCAAGAATCAGGACCGCCATTTTAGAATTTTTCTCAAAGAAAACAATTATAAAAAATGGACAATTTATCCAAATCATCTGAAACTTGGTACAGAACATCCTAATAATCTGTAAATGTACACATCAAAGCACAAGTCCATATCTTTCTCCATTCAGCATTTAGGTTTCAAAAAATATGTTTTTCCCTAGCCATTTTCATTGATGTCATAATGACGTCACGATAAGACATCGACACTGTCAATCTACTAACCTTATGATTTTGAACTATCTGCTAAATTTGAAGTCTAAAGCGGTAATACTTTAGGAGTTATGATGGGGTACGTTTTAAGACATCTCAGTGTCCGTACATGAAGCTGGTCATCACAGCAGGGACAAGCCATGGAGCGGTGAGTACACGCTCTTTTGTGCTCCGCATTTGTACTCTATTTAGACCTTTTTAAGACTATGCACGACCAAACCAACTATCAGAACTATGACATAAGGTCCTAGTGCTACTCTAGGAAACTGTTTTTCCAACCAAAAGTGTTTGCTTTTGCACAGTCAGCAGTTTATCTTTAGATATTTAATCCTTGCCTAAAGAAATCACTTTATGGCTTTTAGAGACAAAGGACGAGGGTTTATCTATACTTTTATGATAGATGTAGTTGATACACCAGGAAAGGAACACTTTGGTGTAAGTTTTGCGTGAATTCATCATTGTGCTTAGGAGTAATTAATAACTGAATAATTAATTAGCTGCAAATTTCAACCGCTAATAACATCGTCAGATCTTGTGTTTATGGTAGTGTTTATATCAATCGAGTTAGATCCCAAAGTGATCTAACCGTGTTGGTAAAGTCAAGGAAACAGCTTCTCAAACATGCGAGTTATTAACAGTTGAATTTTGTCCAACATGGCGGATCCAAAAGTGCGTCAAACATGCAAACGAGGCTATACTTTGAACGTTAATATCTCTGACGGGATTTTATCACACTTCCTCAAATTCGCAGGATATATACAACGTCTTTAATACTATTTGCCAATACACTCGGCGTTATTATCGGCTCAACGGTTTGTTTCTAGCCTTGTTTACAAGTTTTTCAAAAATGGAAACGAGGCTACAATTTGATCGTTAATATCTCTGAGGGGATTACATCAAACAAATTCAAATTTGCAGGATATATAGCATGACTTTTATACTATCTGCGAATTTACTCGGTTTTAATATCGGCTCAATCTTATGCTTCTAGTTCAAATCCTCGAACACATGCGAAAACACCTCAACAGAAGCTAATATAATATAATATAATATAATATAATATAATATAATATAATATAATATAATATAATATAATATAATATAATATAATATAATATAATATAATATAATATAATATAATATATTATCATGCTTATAATGGTGACCAAGCAGCGAAGGATATCTTGAAGGTGAAAAGACAAAGAGTACCGTACAAGAAGGACAAAGACATTAACTGGAACACGTTTCGCTCCGATTATCGCCACTGTGCAGTTCTTTACCAAGCAGTGGATGCTTTGGGCCTTGAAATGCTACAAAGGGGCGCCAAACGGGCCTTGGGGTGCATGTCCTGGATCTCTCAGCAAACGAGAGATTGATGACCTAGCCTCGAAGGTGCTACAAAGGTGCGCCAAACGGGCCTTGGGGTGCATGTCGATGATCTCTCAGGAATGAGAGATTGATGACTAAGCCTCACGAGCACTTGACACTGAGACATTATATGGAATGTACAAGTTAACGCTAGACTGTGCGCCAGAAACGTTTCACTTAAACGAAGATCAAACAGTTGGCGATGCAGATAAGGACATTGAGAGAGACGAGGAAGAGAAGAAGTCCAGGAAAAGAAAAGCCACGCCAACAGACAGTGAGAGCGACTACGAACCTGTAAAGAAGGCAAAGGAGAAAACAGCGAGTGCCCTTACAACAGACAGCGAGAGCGATTTCCAAGCGCCCGTAAAGAAAACGAAAAAGAAAACAGCAAGTCCCCTGAAGAGCGATGACGAAGCGCCCGTAAAGAAAACGAAAAAGAAAGCAGCAAGCCCCCTGAAGAGCGACAGCGAGCAGAAACGGGCCTTGGAGTGCATGTCGATGTTCTCTCAGCAATGAGAGATTGATGACCAAGCCTCAAGAGCACTTGACACTGGGACATTATATGGAATGCACAAGTTAACGCTAGACTGTTCGCCAGAAACGTTTCTCTTAAACGAAGATCAAACAGGTGGCGATGCAGATAAGGACATTGAGAAAGACGAGGAAGAGAAGAAGTCCAGCAAAAGAAAAGCGATACCAACAGACAGTGAGAGCGACTACGAACCTGTAAAGAAGGCAAAAGAGAAATCAGCAAATGCCCTTACAACAGACAGCGAGAGCGATTTCTTAGCGCCCGTAAAGAAAACGAAAAAGAAAACAGCAAGTCCCCTGAAGAGCAATGACGAAGCGCCCGTAAAGAAAACGAAAAAGAAAGCAGCAAGTCCACTAAAGAGCGACAGCGAGCAGAAGAAAAGAAGCCATCATAAGGAGAGGATGTGTAGGATAACAGGCTGCTTCTTTTACGGCTACAACCTTCAACGTGATATACAAATGCTCGTCAGGAAGGGCGGCATAGAAGAGGAAGACATTCCCCGTTTGACGTCGATGATTTGAGGCCAGTACGACGATTTTGAGATCTGGTGTGCTTTAAGTGAGATTGTGCTAAAACTTGCTCCTCACGGCGCCAAACGTGCGTTTTGTGCACGTTTCATAGCAATGCAGTTTTCGCTTTTTGGCGATGATTTGAGTCTATCAGGATGATTTTGAGATCTGGTGAGCTAAAAAGTGAGATTTTGCCAAAACTTACTCCGCACGGCCCGAAACGTACGTTTTGAGCATTTTTCATAGAAAGGCACTGTTTGCGGTTTTTGCCGATGATTTGAGGTCAGTACGACGATTTTGAGATCTGGTGAGATCAAAAGTGAGATTTTGCCAAAACTTGCTCCGCACGTCCCGAAACGTACGTTTGATGCATTTTTCATACAAATGCACTGTTTTCGCTTTTTGGCGATGATTTGAGGTCAGTACGACGACTTTGAGATCTGCTGTGCTCAAAAGTGAGATTTCGCCAAAACGTGCGTTTTGTGCACTTTTTATAGATATGCACTGTTTCCGCTTTTTTGCGATGATTTGAGGTCAGTACGACGATTTTGAGATCTGGTGAGATCAAAAGTGAGATTTTGCCAAAACTTGCTCCGCACGGCCCGAAACGTACGTTTTGTGCAATTTTCATACAAATGCACTGTTTTCGGTTTTTGGCGGTGATTTGAGGTCAGTACGACGATTTTGAGATCTGCTGTGCTGAAAATTGAGATTTTGCCAAAACGTGCTCCACACGGCCCAAAACGTGCGCTTTGTGCACTTTTCATAGAAATGCACTGTTTCCGCTTTTCTGCGATGATTTGAGGTCAGTACGACGATTTTGAGATCTGCTGTGCGCAAAAGTGAGATTTTGCCAAAACGTGCGTTTTGTGCACTTTTTATTGATATGCACTGTTTCCGCTTTTTTGCGATGATTTGAGGTCAGTACGACGATTTTGAGATCTGGTGAGATCAAAAGTGAGATTTTGCCAAAACTTGCTCCGCACGGCCCGAAACGTACGTTTTGTGCATTTTTCATAGAAATGCACTGTTTTCGCTTTTTGGCAATGATTTGAGGTCAGTACGACGATTTTGAGATCTGCTGTGCTGAAAAGTGAGATTTTGCCAAAACGTGCTCCGCGCGGCCCAAAACGTGCGTTTTGTGCACTTTTCATAGAAATGCACTGTTTCCGCTTTTCTGCGATGATTTGAGGTCAGTGCGACGATTTTGAGATCTGGTGTGCTAAAAAGTGAGATTTTGCCAAAACTTACTCCGCACGGCCCGAAAAGTACGTTTGATGCAGTTTTCATAGAAATGCACTGTTTTCGCCTTTTGGTGATGGCTTGAGGCGAGTACGAACATTTTGAGATCCAGTGGGTTCAAAAGTGAGATTTTGCCAAAACTTGCTCCGCACGGCCCGAAACGTACGTTTTGTGCATTTTTCATGCAAATGCACTGTTTTCGCTTTTCGGCGATAATTTGAGCTCAGTACGACGATTTTGAGATCTGCTGTGCTCAAAAGTGAGAATTTGTCAAAACGTGCGTTTTGTGCACTTTTTACAGATATGCACGGTTTCCGCTTTTTTTGCGATGATTTGAGGTCAGTACGAAGATTTTGAGATCTGCTGTGCTAAAAAGTGAGATTTCGCCAAAACTTGCTCCGCACGGCCCGAAACGTACGTTTTGTGCATTTTTCATAGAAATGCACTGTTTTTGGTTTTAGGCGATGATTTGAGGTCAGTACGACGATTTTGAGATCCGGTGTGTTCAAAAGTGAGATTTTGCCAAAACGTCCTCGGCGCGACCCAAAACGTACGTTTTGTGCATTTTTTGTAAAAAGGCACTGTTTGCGGTTTTTGCCGATGACTTGAGGTCAGTACGACGATTTTGAGATCTGCTGTTCTCAAAAGTGGGATTTTACCAAAACGTGCGTTTTGTGCACTTTTTATAGATATGCACTGTTTCCGCTTTTTTGCGATGATTTGAGGTCAGTACGACGAATTTGAGATCTGGTGAGATCAAAAGTGAGATTTTCCCAAGACTTGCTCCACACGGCCCGAAACGTACGTTTTGTGCATTTTTCATACAAATGCACTGTTTTCGCTTTTCGGCGATAATTTGAGGTCAGCACGACGATTTTCAGATTTCCTGTGCTCAAAAGTGAGATTTTGCCAAAACGTGCGTTTTGTGCACTTTTTACAGATATGCACTGTTTCCGCTTTTTTGCGATGATTTGAGGTCAGTACGACGATTTTGAGGTCTGGTGTGCTAAATAGTGAGATTTTGCCAAAACTTGCTCCGCACGGCCCGAAACGTACGTTTTGTGCATTTTTCATAGAAATGCACTGTTTTTGGTTTTAGGCGATGATTTGAGGTCAGTACGACGATTTTGAGATCTGCTGAAATCAAAAGTGAGATTTTGCCAAAACTTGCTCCGCACGGCCCGAAACGTACGTTTTGTGCATTTTTCATAGAAATGCACTGTTTTCGCCTTTTGGTGATGGTTTGAGGCGAGTACGAACATTTTGAGATCCAGTGTGTTCAAAAGTGAGATTTTGCCAAGATTTGCTCCGCACGGCCCGAAATGACGTTTTGTGCATTTTTGATAGAAATGCACTGTTTTCGCCTTTTGGTGATGGTTTGAGGCGAATACGAACATTTTGAGATCCAGTGTGTTCAAAAGTGAGATTTTGCCAAAACTTGCTCCGCACGACCCGAAACGTACGTTTGATGCATTTTTCATAGAAATGCACTGTTTTCGCCTTTTGGTGATGGTTTGAGGCAAGTACGAACATTTTGAGATCCAGTGCGTTCAAAAGTGAGATTTTGCCAAAGCTTGCTCCGCACGGCCCGAAACGTACGTTTTGTGCATTTTTCATACAAATGCACTGTTTTCGCTTTTTGGCGATGATTTGAGGTCAGTACGACGATTTTGAGATCTGCTGTGCTTAAAAGTGAGATTTTGCCAAAACGTGCGTTTTGTGCACTTTTTATAGATATGCACTGTTTCCGCTTTTTTGCGATGATTTGAGGTCAGTACGACGATTTTGAGATCTGGTGAGATGAAAAGTGAGATTTTGCCAAGACTTGCTCCGCACGGCCCGAAACGTACGTTTTGTGCATTTTTCATACAAATGCACTGTTTTCGCTTTTTGGCGATGATTTGAGGTCAGTACGACGATTTTGAGATCTGCTGTGCTTAAAAGTGAGATTTTGCCAAAACGTGCGTTTTGTGCACTTTTTATAGATATGCACTGTTTCCGCTTTTTTGCGATGAGTTGCGGTCAGTACGACGATTTTGAGATCTGGTGAGATCAAAAGTGAGATTTTGCCAAGACTTGCTCCGCACGGCCCGAAAGGTACGTTTTGTGCATTTTTCATACAAATGCACTGTTTTCGCTTTTTGGCGATGATTTTAGGTCAGTACGACGATTTTGAGATCTGCTGTGCTGAAAAGTGACATTTTGCCAAAACGTGCTCCGCAGGGCCCAAAACGTGCGTTTTGTGCACTTTTCATAGAAATGCACTGTTTCCGCTTTTCTGCGATGATTTGAGGTCAGTGCGACGATTTTGAGATCTGGTGTGCTAAAAAGTGAGATTTTGCCAAAACTTACTCCGCACGGCCCGAAAAGTACGTTTGATGCATTTTTTTATAAAAATGCACTGTTTTCGCTTTTTGGTGATGGCTTGAGGCGAGTACGAACATTTTGAGATCCAGTGGGTTCAAAAGTGAGATTTTGCCAAAACTTGCTCCGCTCGGCCCGAAACGTACGTTTGATGCATTTTTCATAGAAATGCACTGTTTTCGCCTTTTGGTGATGGTTTGAGGTCAGTACGACGATTTTGAGATCTGCTGTGCTGAAATGTGAGATTTTGCCAAAACGTGCTCCGCACGGCCCAAAAGGTTCGTTTTGTGCACTTTTCATAGAAATGCACTGTTTCCGCTTTTCTGCGATGACTTGAGGTCAGTGCGACGATTTTGAGATCTGGTGTGCTAAAAAGTGAGATTTTGCCAAAACTTGCTCCGCACGGCCCGAAAGGTACGTTTGATGCATTTTTCATAGAAATGCACTGTTTTCGCCTTTTGGTGATGGTTTGAGGCGAGTACGAACATTTTGAGATCCAGTGGGTTCAAAAGTGAGATTTTGCCAAAACTTGCTCCGCGCGGCCCGAAACGTACGTTTTGTGCATTTTTCATACAAATGCTCTGTTTTCGCTTTTCGGCGATAATTTGAGGTCAGTACGACGATTTTGAGATCTGCTGTGCTCAAATGTGAGATTTTTCCAAAACGTGCGTTTTGTGCACTTTTTAGAGATATGCACTGTTTCCGCTTTTTTGCGATGATTTGAGGTCAGTACGACGATTTTGAGATCTGGTGTGCTAAAAAGTGAGATTTTGCCAAAACTTGCTCCGCACGGCGCGAAACGTACGTTTTGTGCATTTTTCATAGAAATGCACTGTTTTCGCCTTTTGGTGATGGCTTGAGGCGAGTACGAACATTTTGAGATCCAGTGTGTTCAAAAGTGAGATTTTGCCAAAATTTGCTCCGCACGGCCCGAAACGTACATTTTGTGCATTTTTCATAGAAATGCACTGTTTTCGCCTTTTGGTGATGGTTTGAGGCGAGTACGAACATTTTGAGATCCAGTGTGTTCAAAAGTGAGATTTTGCCAAAACTTGCTCCGCACGGCCCGAAACGTACGTTTTGTGCATTTTTCATACAAATGCACTGTTTTCGGTTTTTGGCGATGATTTGAGGTCAGTACGACGATTTTGAGATCTGGTGAGATCAAAAGTCAGATTTTGCCAAAACTTGCTCCGCACGGCCCGAAACGTACGTTTTATGCATTTTTCATAGAAATGCACTGTTTTCGCTTTTTGGCAATGATTTGAGGTCAGTACGACGATTTTGAGATCTTGTGAACTAAAAAGTGAGATTTTGACAAAACTTGCTCTGCACAACCCGAAACGTACGTTTTGTGCATTTTTCATAGAAATGCACTGTTTTCGGTTTTAGGTGATGATTTGAGGTCAGTACGACGATTTTGAGATCTGGTGAGATCAAAAGTGAGATTTTGCAAAACGTGCTCCGTACGACCCGAAACGTACGTTTTGTGCATTTTTCATAGAAATGCACTGTTTTCGGTTTTGGCAATGATTTAAGGTCAGTACGACGATTTTGAGATCTGCTGTGCTCAAAAGTGAGATTTTGCCAAAACGTGCTCCACACGGCCAAAAAGAATCGTTTTGTGCATTTTTCATAGAAATGCACTGTTTCCGCTTTTCTGCGATGATTTGAGGTCAGTACGACGATTTTGAGATCTGCTGTGCTCAAAAGTGAGATTTTGCCAAAACGTGCGTTTTGTGCACTTTTTATTGATATGCACTGTTTCGGCTTTTTTGCGATGATTTGAGGTCAGTACGACGATTTTGAGATCTGGTGAGATCAAAAGTGAGATTTTGCCTAAACTTGCTCCGCACGACCCGAAACGTACGTTTTATGCATTTTTCATAGAAATGCACTGTTTTCGCTTTTTGGCAATGATTTGAGGTCAGTACGACGATTTTGAGATCTGGTGAGCTAAAAAGTGAGATTTTGCCAAAACTTGCTCCGCACGACCCGAAACGTACGTTTTGTGCATTTTTCATAGAAATGCACTGTTTTCGGTTTTTGGCGATGATTTGAGGTCAGTACGACGATTTTGAGATCTGGTGAGATCAAAAGTGAGATTTTGCAAAACGTGCTCCGTACGACCCGAAACGTACGTTTTGTGCATTTTTCATAGAAATGCACTGTTTTCGGTTTTGGCAATGATTTAAGGTCAGTACGACGATTTTGAGATCTGCTGTGCTCAAAAGTGAGATTTTGCCAAAACGTGCTCCACACGGCCAAAAAGGATCGTTTTGTGCACTTTTCATAGAAATGCACTGTTTTGGCTTTTTGGCGATGATTTGATGTCAGTACGCCGATTTTGAGATTTGGTGTGCTCAAAAGTGAGATTTTGCCAAAACTTGCTCCGCACGGTCCGAAACGTACGTTTTGTGCATTTTTCATAGAAATGCACTGTTTTCGGTTTTTGGCGATGATTTGAGGTCAGTACGAAGATTTTGAGATCTGGCGTGCTGAAAAGTGAGATTTTGCCAAAAATTGCTCCGCATGGCCCCAAACGTACGTTTTGTGCATTTTCCATAGAAAAGGGCTGTTTTTTCTTTTTGGCGATGGTTTGAGGCGAGTATGAAGATTTTGAGATCCAGTGTGTTCAAAAGTGAGATTTTGCAAAAACTTGCGCCGCACGGCCCGAAACGTACGTTTTGTGCATTTTTCATAGAAATGCACTGTTTTCGGTTTTTTGCGATGATTTGAGGTGCTTAGACGGGACGTCTTCTCCTGCATGTGTTTGTGGATGTGCGACATGAGTGCTAAATCGTCAGCAAAGTCCAGGTCTTCGAGTTGTGTCAAGAGGGTCCATCTGATGCCTCGCGCTTGGTCTGCTGTTGTCTGTCTCATCACCCAGTCGATTGTCAAGTTGAAAAGCATCGCAGACATACAACAGCCTTGTATAACACCGGTCTTCACGCTGAAGCTGATCTCGCTGCTTCTTACCCTGCATGAGAAGTTGCTTTAGAAGCTTTTGATGACAAGAACAATCGCCTGCGGTATTTCATATGCCCTGAGAATTCGCCATAGACTCTCTCGATGGATGCTATCAAAGGCTTTTTCAAAGTCTACAAAGTTGATGTACAGCTGTCTCTGCCATTCTGTGCACTGTTCGATGATGTTTCGCAGAGTGAATATTTGATCTGTGCACCCTCTTCTTGGTCGAAAACCAGCCTGCTCCTATCGGAGTTGCTGGTCCACCGCGTCTGAAATTCGCTTGATGATGATTTTTGCGAGGATCTTGCTTGGAACAGACAGGAGGGTGATTCCTCTCCAGTTGTTACAGTTGCTCAGGGCTCCCTTTTTCGGGATCTTTACTATGACGCCTTCCGTCCAATCTTCTGGTAGTTGCTTCTCGTCCCAGATGGCTGTAAAGAGTGGCTGAAAAACTTGCGCTACAAGCTCTGGGTCTGCCTTGAAGAGTTTTGCTTTGAGGTTGTCTTGACCTGGGGCCTTTCCGTTTTTGAGGGATCTGATGGCTGCCACAATTTCTTCTTTCTCAGGTGGCGCTGTATTTACATCCAGGTCTTTGGCCGGGTCCTGTACATCCGCTGTAACTGTTGGTGGTGGTCTGTTTAGAACTTCGCTGAAATGTTCTGCCCATCTCGCCTCTTGTTCCGCATCTGTTTTTAGTAGCCGTCCCTGTTTATCGGCGATGGGTGCGTCTGTAGAACCCCGGTACTTGCCGCTGACGAGCTTAGTGATTTTGCACACTCGTCCTTGTTCTCCTCTGGCAGCGGCCTCTTCTGCTTCCCTTGCAAGGCCTTCCATGTAGGCCCGCTTGTTGGCCCTAGTCATTCTTTTCACTGTTTGATCAGCTTCCCTGTACTGTTGCTTGTACCTCTCTTTCAGCCTCTCTGACTTGGTCTCCAACACTCTCTTCTAAAGGGCTCTCATGTTCTCAATGGCTTTCCAGGTATCCATTGTTATCCACTCTTTCCTCCTCTTTCGTCCTCTTCCTAAGCAAGCTTCACTAGTCTGTGTATAGGCTGATCTTATTTGCTTCCACGCGGTGTCGATTCCAACCGACTCTGTCTGGGTGTAGTTTTCAGCATCTACCAAAACTTGGAACTTGTTCGATGAAGGCATTCTTTATTTTAGGGTCGCGCAGCTTCTCCACGTCAAACTGCTGTTGTCTTGGTTTCTCAGGTCCATTCTTTCTCAGTTTCACTTTCACATTGCAGTGACAAGGTGGTGATCACTGCCAACTTCTGCTCCTCTTTTCACTTTAACAACTTGCAGCGATCTTCTCCACACCCCATTAATCATCAGGTGGTCGATCTGATTATTGTCTCTGCCGTTAGGTGAACACCAGGTAAGTTTATGGATGTCTGGGTGTGCAAAGAGAGTCCCGCCAATGACAAGATCGTATGTCCAGCAGCATTCAAGCAGTCTCTCTCCATTGTTGTTCATACTTCCACACCCTTTCTTACCCATGGCTCTCTCGTAGTTGGTGTTATCATTTCCAACTTTAGCATTCAAGTCTCCCATCACTATCTTCATTTCATGTCTTGGTATGTTCTCCAAAACTTGCTCCGCACGGCCCGAAACGTACGTTTTGTGCATTTTTCATATAAATGCACTGTTTTCGCTTTTTGGCGATGATTTGAGGCTAGTACCACGATTTTGACATCCGGTGTGCTCAAAAGTGAGGTTTTGCCAAAACTTGCTCCGCACGGCCCCAAACGTACGTTTTGTGCATTTTTCATAGAAAAGCACTGTTTTTGCTTTTTGGCGATGGTTTGAGGCGAGTATGAAGATTTTGAGATCAAGTGTGTTCAAAAGTGAGATTTTGCAAAAACTTGCTCCACACCGGCCCGAAACGTACGTTTTGTGCATTTTTCATAGGAATTCACTGTTTTCGGTTTTTGGCGATGATTTAAGGTCAGTACGACGATTTTGAGATCTGGTGTGCTCAAAAGTGGGATTTTGCCAAAAACGTGCTCCGCACGGCCCAAAACGTGCGTTTTGTCCACTTTTCATAGAAATGCACTGTTTTCGCTTTTTGGCGAAGATTTGAGGGCAGTACGACGATTTTGAGATCTGGTGTGCTCAAAAGTGAGGTTTTGCCAAAACTTGCTCCGCACGGCCCCAAACGTGCGTTTTGTGCATTTTTCATAGAAATGCACTGTTTTTGGTTTCTAGCGATGATTTGAGGTCAGTACGACGATTTTGAGATAAGAAAGGTGGCGTTGTGGCACCTAGAAAAATGGTTATAGACAATATTGAATGTTTACAAAATGAATTGGACCTTGTCGACGTTTGGAGAGTTAAAAATCCACAATCTAGAAGTTACACTTGGTTAGAAGTTACACCGATTTTCTGTCGTTTAGATTACTGGCTTGATATCAAACAACTTACAGGATTTTGTAAATACAACAG
The DNA here is from genome assembly GCA_022457155.1 of Cladopsammia gracilis. Taxonomy (NCBI): domain Eukaryota; kingdom Metazoa; phylum Cnidaria; class Anthozoa; order Scleractinia; family Dendrophylliidae; genus Cladopsammia; species Cladopsammia gracilis. The sequence goes on along the minus strand of JAJGOT010000768.1, from coordinate 114,418 downwards.
GAAGCGAGAATTTATCAGACAAAAGGTGTATCGGGGATTGGATTAAGTATAATATTCGGAACCATGCTATTTTGTTCTCGAAAAAGAAAGCCAAAGAACTATCTGCAATGGAAAAAAACTTACAACAAGTATACGAGGAAGCAACTAAAAAATTCGAACAGGACCCTTCCGACTCTAACCTCTAAAATCCTCTAAATGAAGCAAAAGAAACTCTAGAAAGTTATTGAGAGGAAACAACAAGGGGTGTAATTATTCGCACAAGGGCACGATGGCACGAGCATGGCGAGAGAAGTACAAAATATTTTCTAAATTTAGAGATGCGTAATCACGTAAAAAAACATATAAGAAAACTATTAATAAGTGGTGCCATTACATGTGATCCTTTTGGGATACTGAACGACCAAAAAACGTTTTTACCATAGCTTGTACCAATCAAACGTAACAGATAAGGATAAAGAAAATGCAAACGAATTTTTAAATAATTTGAATATACCAAGATTATCAGAAGAACGAAAACAATCTTGTGAAGAAGAAATATTTGTTGAAGAAATTACAGCCATTTTTAACAGTTTCGAGAGTAACAAATCTCCTGGTAATGATGGAATACCAATAGAAGTTTACAAAAGTTGCTGGGAATTAATTTGTGATCCAGTTATGGAAAGTGTGAGGGAGTGTTTCAACCACGGCGAAATGTCTAGCTCTCAAAGAAAAGCAATTATAACTCTTATAGAAAAGCAACATAAAGATCGAACTTTCATTGAAAATTGGAGGCCAATCTCTCTTATTAATGTGGATGCAAAAATAATTTCAAAAGTGATTGCTTTAAGATTAAAGAAAGTTTTACCGAATATCATACATCATAATCAAACAGGTTATGTTGAAGATCGCTGTATTGGTGAGACTATTCGATCAATTTTCGACTGAACAAGACTGAACAGGAAACATTATGTCACTTTCTCTTTTACTGTCGACATTCACATATGTTGTGGAAAAATGTTGAACAGTATTATTTAACAATAACAAAGGAATTTCACGGGTTGCGTTTACGAGAGGTTATAATTGGAATAACGATGTCAAAATGTCCAGTGTTAAATTATCTGATATTAATTGGTAAATTGCATTTATGGGATTGCAGAAAGAAACAGGTACTTCCAAACATCGAAGGTTTCAAATTTAAAGTAAGAATTAAATACCAAGTTAAAAAATATATTTCCATTAAGAATAATAAACTAGAAACCTTTTATGAGAAATGGCCAAAAGACATTTACCCCCTTTAATTAAGTTCGTGTATATGCTTTTGTGTGTATGTTCGTGTGTCTTCTTGTTTTATCTTAGGGTGTACCGTAAATAACTGTCAATTTCTCTCTTATCAACATAATTAAGCATTAATACAAGCCTCATTCAGCAATTGCGCGGCTGTTTTTGGCTGTAATGTATATAATCTGTGAAATCTTGACAATTGTAAGTATGTCTGTTGTGGCGGTTGTTTAAAATATTGTAATTTTTTTCTTTTTAAGTAGTTCTTTGTAATTAAAGTAAAAAAAGAAAAATAATAATAATAATAAAAACTGTTTTTTCTTTTTTGGCGATGATTTGAGGCCAGTACGACGATTTTGAGATCTGGCGTGCTCAAAAGTGAGATTTTGCCAAAACTTCCTCCGCACGGCCCCAAACGTGCGTTTTGTGCACTTTTCATAGAAATGCCACTGTTTTCCAGATTTGGTGGTGATTTGAGGCCAGAACGACGATTTTCAGAGCTGGTGTGCTCAAAAGTGACATTTAGCCAAAACTTGCTCCGCACGGCAACAAACGTGGGATTTATGCAGTTTTCATGGAAATGCAACTGTTTTCGCTTGGTGACGATTTGAGGCCATTACGACGATTTCGAGATCTGATGAGCTCAATAGTGAGATTTTGCCAATATAGGCTCAGCACGGCTTCAAACGTGCGTTTTGTGCATTTTTCATAGAAATGGTACTGTTTTCACTTTTTGGCAATGATTTGAGGCCAATACGACGATTTTGAGATCTGGTGTGCTCAAAAGTGAGATTTGGCCAAAACTTGCTCCGCACGGAACAAAAGGTTGGATTTGTGCACTTTTCATGGAAATGCCAGTGTTTTCTCTTGGCGATGATTTCAGGCCAGTACGACGATTTCGAGGTCTGATGATCTCGAAAGTGAGATTTTGCCAAAACGTGCTCCTCACGTCCCCAAACGTGCGTTTTGTGCACTGTTTTCACTTTTTGGCGATGATTTGAGGCCAATACGACGATTCTCAGGTCTGGTGTGCTCTCAAGTTAGATTTAGCCAAAACTTGCTCCGCACGACCCAAACGTACGTTTTGTGCACTTTTGTTAGAAATGCCACTGTTTTCGCTTTTTGTCGATGATTTGAGGCCAGTACGACGATTTTGAGATCTGGTGTGAGGAAAAGTGAGATTCTGCAAAAATTTGCTCCACACGCACTTTTCATGGAAATCGCGATGTTTACCCGATTTGGCGTAGATTTGAGAGCAGTACGACGATTTTCAGATGTGGTGTGCGGAAAAGTGAGATTTTAAAATATACAACTTCGTTGGATAAAAAGATCCTATAGTTCAAAACAAAAGTAGTAGTTTGAAGATGAAGCACAGGATTGAAAGGATTGAAGTGGATTACCGTTTATCTTGAAATCAAAGTTGCCTTTATTTGCTGGAGTGTCAATCGTGACATTTATCTGAAATCAAAATGGGTGCGTTATAACGGCTCTCTCTATTTTGTGCTGCTTTACTTCGTTGTATTTGCTTAGTTAATGTTTGTAAGATGGAAAAATATATTGTTTGTTTGTCATAACATATGTGACATTTGTTGGCTCCTAGGAGAAAAATTACGGAGCCTGTTCGTCAATATTTCGGGCGATTTCGGTTTTAGCCGTCGCACTTCGTGAATACTCTTCGTAAATGCATACTGATGACACTGTCCCGCCGAAATGGCAAAATGTCGTTCAGCTTATTTCCACGTTATATCGCCAAATGGCACAAAATATAAAACTTGGTTGGATAAAAATATCCTTTAGTACAAAGCAAAAGTAGTAGTTTGGAGACAAAGCGCAGGATTGCAGGGATTAAGGTAGATTACAGTTTAGCTTGACATTAAAGTTGCCTTTGTTTGCTGGAAAGGCAGTGTCAATCGTGACATTTATCTGAAATCAAAATGCGTGCGTTATAACGGCTCAGTCTATTTTGAGTTGCTTTACTTCGTTGCATTTGCTTAGAATAATGTTTGTAAGGTGGAAAACTAAATTGTTTGTTATTCATAACTTATGAGAAATTTGTTGGCTCCTAGGAAAAAAATTACGGAGCCTCTTCGTCAATATTTCGGGCATTTTCGCTTTTTCGCCGTCGCACTTCGTGAATACTTTTCGTAAATGCATAGTAATGACACTGTCCCGCCGAAATGACAAAATGTCGCTTAACTTCTTTCCACGTTATATCGCCAAATGGCACAAAATATACAACTTAGTTGGATAAAAAGATCCTATGGCACAAAATAGAAGTAGTAGTTTGGAGACAAAGCGCAAGATTCCAAGGATTGAAGTGGACTAAGATTTAGGTTGATATAAAAGTTGTCTTTGTTTGCTGTAGAGGCAGTGTCAATCGTGACATTTATCTGAAACCAAACTGCGTGCGTTATAACGGCTCAAACTATTTTTTGCGGCTTTACTTCGTTGAATTTGCGTAGTTATTGTTTGTAAGATGGAAAAATCAATTGTCGCTTACCTTATTTCCACGTCATATCACGAAATGGCACAAAATATACAACTTAGTTGGATAAAAAGATCCTATAGCACAAAATAAAAGTAGTAGGTTGGAGACAAACGCAAGATTCCATGGATTGAAGTGGATTAAGATTTAGATTGATAGAAAGTTGTCTTGCTTTGCTGGAGAGGCAGTGTCACTCTCTACATTTATCTGAAATCAAAATGCGTGCGCTATAACGGCTCAGTCGAAAACTAAATTGTTTGTTATTTATAACTTATGAGAAACTTGTTGGCTCCTAGGAAAAAAAATACGGAGCCTCTTCGTCAATATTTCGGGCATTTTTGGCTTTAGCCGTCATACTTCTTGAATACTCCTCGTAAATGCATACTATTGACACTGTTCCGCCGAAATGACAAAATGTCGCTTAGCTTATTTCCATGTTATATCGCCAAAGCGCACAAAATATACAACTTGGTTGGATAAACATATCCTATAGTACAAAATAAAAGTAATACTTTCGAGACAAAGCGCAGGATTGCAAGGATTGAAGTGGATTAAGATTTAGCTTGATACATAACGAGCCAGAGTGATCCGGAAGTTAAAAAAAAACGTAAATGTCTGGTTGCAATGAAGTGACATCATAGGCCTGCTTAGCAGCCGTCATCGTATATGATTTGCGGTTTCCGGATAGCTGCAGCGTTTGACAACTAATCCTTGTACGTTATCAGATTGTGTACAAACTCCTGTGGAGGTCAGCCTGTCATTTTTGAGGGGTTCGACGGCTTTTTGACATTTTAGGAGGTTGGATTTCAATAAAAAAATATATATATGAGAAGAGCGGGAAATTTGAGTCATCCTTCCCGCGAGTGCATCGATGGATGTCTGACATTCGACGATTTGAGCTGCCTACGGTAAGAGATTTGAGAGACTGGTTTGTTCTAAATTCGAAGATATGCGGCGTTTCTACCACGGTTCAGCTTGCAGCGTAAAACAATGGCGGGTTTTTTGATCGGAGAGTTTACAAGGACGATCTGGATGTTGCTGTTGCTTGGCTTAATTCGCCATTCAGGTAACGTTCTATATCCTTTCTGTGTCGCTCAGGAATGTGATGAAAATTAATTTTGGATATTAAACAACCAATATTTTGAGACGCGCATGGAATCTAGGCAAATGTTATATATCCTCTCTGGTTCATCCAGGTTTGAGTCCTGGCATCGCCGTATGCCTGAGCGCTCAAGGGATATATAACATTAATCAATATTTTGTGACCTACGTGAAATCTAGGCAAATGTTATATATCCTCTCTGGTTCACCCAGGTTTGAGTCCTGGCATCGCCGTATGCCTGAGCGCTCAAGGGATATATAACATTAATCAATATTTTTGACCTACGTGAAATCTAGGCAAATGTTATATATCCTCTCTGGTTCACCCAGGTTTGAGTCCTGGCATCGCCGTATGCCTGAGCGCTCAAAGGAAATATAACATTAATCAATATTTTCAGACGCACGTAAAATCTAGGCAAATTTTTATATATTATCTCTGGTTCACCCAGGTTGGAGTATTTGTTGTGTGCAACAAAGCAAGCATTACAATAAAATTATTACAGCTGTTATCCCAAAAATGCTGTCAACAATAATTTCGTTTCCTATTTTCTTTGTGTGAGCCGTAACAGACAGGTAAACAGAGGAAATCCACATTTAGCAATAACCGTCTTTAATACGAACTACGTGTTACACCGAACTTCAAGTTCAATAATTATAGAACGACGACATGGTTGTCTTGTTTACCGCAAAACAATGTTTATATTTGTACCCAGGTCGCGGTGTTTGCGTTCTGAGCTACTTGTGAATGTTGCGACTACAACCATAATTACCGAATCGCTACATTTCGCTTAGCTTGAATATACCGTGAAAATTTCCGGACAGAGTTGACTTTCATACTCGTCCGCGCTGTTTAATATTCAGTCGTACAAAACCAACGAAAATCTAAATTTCTTGTTTTGCAAATATCTAACTGGGTGTAAGCGGCTGACTTTTTCTGTTATTGTGCTATTTCTAATGTCAGGACCCTTCATTAAATTTATTGTGCCCATCATGAAGATACTTCATAAAAACCATAGAGTTTTTGTTTTAAAGCTACATCTCACAAGCAATTTCCTGTCAAACCGCAGCAAGATCTCTAAAACCCTCATAAAGATAATTAAAAACGTGCATGAAATGAATTTTCACGCCTAAAGATTATAACGCCTTGGTGCAAAAGTTCACGCTTTACGTGGAACAGAAATAGTGTTCAGAAGAGATTTGATTACGTTGGCATGCTGGAAGTTACAAGACCTCCCTCTGAGATATAGGGCAAATTGCCCTATATCTCAGAGGGAGGTCTAGCTATGTTTTGGTTGCTAAGAGCGTCTGGCTCGTTATGAAAAGTTGAATTAGTTTGCTGAAGAAGCAGTATCAATCGTGACATTTATCTGAAATCAAAATGCGTTTGTTATAAAGGCTCTGTCTATTTGAGCTGCTTTACTTCGTTGCATTTGCTTAGCTAATACTTGTAAGATGGCAAAAATAAATTGTTTGTTTGTCATAAGTTGTGACATCTGTTGGCTCCTACGAGCAAATTTACGGAGGCTCTTCGTCAATTTTTCGGGAATTTTCAGTTTTAGCCGTGGAAATTCGTGAATACCCTTCGTACATGCATAGTAATGACACTGTCCGCCGAAATGGCAAAATGTGGCTTAACTTATTTCCACGTTATATCACCAAATGGCACAAAATATACAACTTAATTGGATAAAAAGATCCTATAGTACAAAACAAAAGAAGTAGTTTGGAGATAAAGCGCAAGATTGCAAGGATTGAAGTGGATTACAGTTTAGCTTCATATCAAAGCTGCCTTTGTTTGCAGGAGAGGCATTGTCAATCGTGACATTTATCTGAAATCAAAATGCGTTTGTTATAAAGGCTCTGTCTATTTGAGCTGCTTTACTTCGTTGCATTTGCTTAGCTAATACTTGTAAGATGGAAAAAATAAATTGTTTGCTTGTCATAAGTTGAGACATTTGTTGGCTCCTACGAGCAAATTTACGGAGGCTCTTCGTCAATTTTTCGGGAATTTACTGTTTTAGCCGTGGCAATTCGTGAATACTCTTCGTACCATTAACCACTTATTGTCTTCTATTGTTTGTGAGGTATTGTATTTTTGGTTTTGTTTTGCATTTGTATTATTGTCGTTCTTTGTTCCTTTTCTTTTACGTAATATGTGACCGGTACATGCAGAATCTACCCAGTTTAGCTTGAAATCAAAGTTGCCTTTGTTTGCTGGAGAGGCAGTGTCAATCGTGACATTTTTCTGAAATAAAAATGCGTGCGTTATAAGGCTCAGTCTATTTTGAGCCGCTTTACTTTGTTGCATTTGTTAAGCTACTGTTTGTAAGATGGAGTAATAAATTGTTTGTTTGTCAACACTTCTGAGACATTTGTTGGCTCCTGGAGGAAAAACTACGGAGCCTCTTCGTCAATATTTTGGGCATTTTCGGTTTTAGACGTCGCACTTCGTGAATACTCGTCGTAAATGCATACTAATGACACTGTTTCGCCGAAATGACAAAAATTTCGCTTAGCTTATTTCTACGTCATATCACGAAATGGCACAAAATATACAACTTAGTTGGATAAAAAGATCCTATAGCACAAAATAAAAGTAGTAGGTTGGAGACAAACGCAAGATTCCAAGGATTGAAGTGGATTAAGATTTAGGTTGATAGAAAGTTGTCTTGCTTTGCTGGAGAGGCAGTGTCACTCTCTACATTTATCTGAAATCAAAATGCGTGCGCTATAACGGCTCAGTCTATTTTAAGCTGCTTTACTTCGTTGCATTTGCTTAGCTAATGTTTGAAAGATGGAAAAGTGAATTGTTTGTGTTCTATAAACGAACACATAGCGCTTCCAAATGTTTATAATAACATTAAGAATTTGTAGAAATAATTAAGAATGCTCTAGAGACTTTTGTTTCATCTCAAAATATTCTTTCGAGGTGCGATTTAATATTTGCATGTATCTTATACCATCACGACGCCGTTAGACATTTGCATTTTTATCTTTTGCTGAAAAAGGCAACAGTAGTTGCCGAAACGTCCAAAACAACATTTTTAGCCAGTGTCAACTTTTTAATATCTTTTTATTTTTAACATGACTGGCTACACACCAAACATTTTTAAGTGAATTGTTTGTTTATCATAACTTATGAGACATTTAATGGCTCCCAGGACAAAAATTGCGGAGTCTCTTCGTCAATATTCGGGCATTTTCGGTTTTAGCAGTGGCACTTCGTGAATACTCTTCGTAAATGCATAGTAATGACACTGTCCCGCCGAAATGGCAAAATGTCGTTTAAATTATTTCCACGTTATAGCGCCAAATGGCACAAAATATACAACTTGGTTGGATAAACATATCCTATAGTACAAAATAAAAGTAGTACTTTGGAGACAAAGCGCAGGATTGCAAGGATTGAAGTGGATTAAGATTTAGCTTGATATTAAAGTGGAATTAGTTTGCTGGAGAGGCAGTGTCAATCGTGACATTTATCTGAAATCAAAATGCGTTTGTGATAACGGCTCTGTCTATTTGAGCTGCTTTACTTCGTTGCATTTGCTTAGCTAATACTTGTAAGATGGAAAAAAATAAATTGTTTGTTTGTCACAAGTTCAGACATTTGTGTGCTCCTAGGAGCAAATTTACGGAGGCTCTTCGTCAATTTTTGTGGAATTTTCTGTTTTAGGCGTGGCAATTCGTGAATACTCTTCGTACATGCATAGTAATGACACTGTCCCGCCGAAATGGCAAAATGTCGCTTAACTTTTACTACATTATATCGCCAAATGGCACAAACTATACAACTTAATTGGATAAAAAAATCCTATAGTACAAAACAAAGGTAGTCTTTTAGAGATAAAGCGCAGGATTGTAAGGATTGAAGTGGATTACAATTTAGCTTGATATCAAAGTTGCCTTTGTTTGCAGGAGCAGCATTGTCAATCGTGACATTTATCTGAAATCAAAATGCGTGCGTTATAACGGCTCTGTCTATTTGAGCTGCTTTACTTCGAAGCATTTCCTTAGCTAATACTTATAAGTTGGAAAAAATAAATTGTTTGTTTTTCATAACTTATGAGTCATTTGTTGGCTCCTAGGAGAAAAATTACGGAGCGTCTTCGTAAATATTTCGAGCATTTTCGGTTTTAGCCGTCGCACTTCGTGAATACTCTTCGTAAATGCATACTGATGAGACTGTCCCACCGAAATGGCAAAATGTCGCTAAGCTTATTTCCGCGTTATATCGCCAAATGGCACAAAATATACAACTTAGTTGGATAAAAAGATCCTATAGCACAAAATAAAAGTAGTAGTTTGGAGACAAAGCCCAGGATTGCAAGGATTGAAGTGGATTACAGTTAAGGGGTCTTTCTGCATGTACCGGTACCCATAAACCACTCATAGTCTTCTATTGTTTGTGAGGTATTCTATTTGTGGTCTTGTTTCGCATTTGTATTATTGTCCTTCTTTGTTCCTTTTGTTTTACGTAACATGTGGCTGGTACATGCAGAATCTACCCAGTTTAGCTTGAAATCAAAGTTGCCTTTGTTTGCAGGAGAGGCAGTGTCAATCGTGACATTTTTCTGAAATCAAAATGCGTGCGTTATAAGGCTCAGTCTATTTTGAGTCGCTTTACTTCGGTGCATTTATTAAGCTAATGTTTGTAAGATGGAGTAATAAATTGTTTGTTTGTCATCACTTCTGAGACATTTGTTGGCTCTTAGGGGAAAAATTACGTAGCCTCTTCGTCAATATTTCGGGCATTTTCGGTTTTAGCCGTCGCACTTCGTGAATACTCTTCGTAAATGCATACTGATTTTTGTATTACAAAAAGTAAATACAATGTGTTGCAATACAATGAAAAAAAGAAAGCAAGAGTAAAATAGTTACGATACATATGCAAAAAGAGAAGAAAAATAATATATTAATTGAAAAAAGTACAATATAGCTTAAACGAATATATGTTAACTCATTGACGTCAGTCCCGGGCAAAAATGGTCTTAGAAGACCATTAAGCCTCAACTGCTTTAAAACATTGCAGCTTTCTCAATCGCGCGAACATTTTCAGTTGCGTGCATTGAATAGAATGTCACTCAAATTGAGACATCCAATAAAAATAAAAAAGTCAGCGATTTTCGCAGAATATCAGCGTTTGAATTTGGAGAAGAACAAAAATGACCGATGTTAACGTCATAGAAGAAGAACAAAAATTACCTTTTCGCCTCCAGTTTTTCCTAAATCATCGTTGCAAACCCAAAAGTTAACATTCACAGCAAAAGTCAGGCCTAGTCCTACCTTAGAAATGATTTTTGCTCTTATTCGTTGTCCGGGCCAAGCTACATCCTCTCGTTCTAGTGCATCCTCGCCTTGCCTCGATTTTCAACATCGCGACCGCACTGCATGCTGGGAAATAGCAATAATTTTTGACAGGGTTCGTTCCTTTCCCGACATATTTCATATTTATAATAAGTCCATAGCCACTCCGACCTACCACCGAAATTTGGCGCTTGTTTTCTTCAGTGGTCGCAAATCCCAAAATATGCCGTGGTAGGTCATGAAATTCATCAGTAGTGGAGTCCCAGGCTACTTCGTTTCGGAGCGGCCATTTTTTCAGTTCTACGAACAACAAGCCAAATTCGCAAACGAAGTACATCACCTTACTCGCTTCTTTGAGAAAGTGGACTCTTAGCTACTTTCACGCTTAATGATGCTCATCAGGCAGCTACTAAAGATAAAAAATGGCTGTGAACTTACCAAAAATCGCATACAAACCATATTTGAGCCGCTATTATAGCTCAACGAAGCAAAAACACGTCATAATGACGTTTCTAGAAAACTCGAGCCTTCAGTTGTTTAGAACAGCAACACTTACCATGGTAACCCCAAATATGGAGTCACGAAATCCTATGGATCGGTTATATGCAGAAAATCACTCAAAAACGTAAAAAGTCACTGACGACAATAACTTAAGGGAGTTGCACTAGCATTCATTTAGCCCATGTTTTTTTTAATTGCTCTGATCGGTTAGATTTAAAAGCTATGGTGCGTAAAATATCAATTTTGTTATCAAGGCGCAAAAGAAAACTGTCGAAGTCTAGGATGCCGCCGCCTACGCTTGTTGCAAAAACATGATATTTGGCGACAATCAAACAGTAGTTAAGAACTTTCCAATTGTTTGAGTCTTTGTGCCAACCGTATAAAATAGTATTTTCAGATAAAGTCAGTTTTTCATTAAATTTTTCTCGCCACCAGTTAGAAAAAAAGTCCAAAACAACGAGGATACACTGCAAGTAATTAACATGTGTCTTAGAGATTGATTTTCAAGGTTACATAAAGGACAGACTTGCCAGACTTAGAAATCGCACTGTTTTGCCGATTTGGCGACGATTTGAGGCCAGGACGCCGATTTCGAGATCTGGTGTGCGCAAAAGTGAGATTTTGCTAAAACTTTCTCCGCACGGCCCCAAACCTGCGTTTCGTACACTTTTCATAGAAATCGCACTGCTTTCCTGATTTGGCGATGATTTGAGGCCAGTACGACGATATTGAGATTTGGTGTGTGCTCAAAAGTGAGATTTTGCCAAAACGTGCTCCGCACGGCCCCAAACGTGCGTTTTGTGCACTTTTCATAGAAATCGCACAATATCTGTCTCCATTTAGAATTTAGGTTTCAAAATATGATGCCATCCAAGAATCAGGACCGCCATTTTAGAATTTTTCTCAAAGAAAGCAATTATAAAAAATGGACAATTTATCCAAATCATCTGAAACTTGGTACAGAACATCCTAATAATCTGTAAATGTACACATCAAAGCACAAGTCCATATCTTTCTCCATTCAGCATTTAGGTTTCAAAAAATGTTTTTTCCTAGCCATATTCATTGATGTCATAATGACGTCACAATGAGACATCGACACTGTCAATCTACTAACCTTATGATTTTGTACTATCTGCTAAATTTGAAGTCTAAAGCGGTAATACTTTAGGAGTTATGATGGGGTATGTTTTAAGACATATCAGTGTCCGTACATGAAGCTGGTCATCACAGCAGGGACAAGCCATGGAGAGGTGAGTACACGCTCTTTTGTGCTCCGCATTTGTACTCTATTTAGACCTTTTTAAGACTATGCACGACCAAACCAACTATCAGAACTATAACATAAGGTTCTAGTGCTACTCTAGGAAACTGTTTTTCCAACCGAAAGTGTTTGCTTTTGCACAGTCAGCAGTTTATCTTTAGATATTTAATCTTGGCCTCAAGAAATCACTTTATGGCTTTTAGAGACAAAGGACGAGGGTTTATCTATACTTTTATGATAGATGTAGTTGATACACCAGGAAAGGAACACTTTGGTGTAAGTTTTGCGTGAATTCATCATTGTGCTTAGGAATAATTAATAACTGAATAATTAATTAGCTGCAAATTTCAACCGTTAATAACATCGTCAGTTTATGGTAGTGTTTATATCAATCGAGTTAGATCCCAAAGTGATCTAACCGTGTTGCTAAAGTCAAGGAAACAGCTTCTAAAGCATGCGAGTTATTAACAGTAGAATTTTGTCCAACATGGCGGATCCAAAAGTGCATCAAACATGCAAACGAGGCCATACTTTGAACGTTAATATCTCTGACGGGATTTTATCACACTTCCTCAAATTCGCAGGATATATACAACGTCTTTAATACTATTTGCCAATACACTCGGCGTTATTATCGGCTCAACGGTTTGTTTCTAGCCTTGTTTACAAGTTTTTCAAACATGGAAACGAGGCTACAATTTGATCGTTAATATCTCTGAGGGGATTACATCAAACAAATTCAAATTTGCAGGATATATAGCATGACTTTTATACTATCTGCGAATATACTCGGTTTTAATATCGGCTCAATCTTATGCTTCTAGTTCAAATCCTCGAACACATGAGAAAACACCTCAACAGAAGCTAATATAATATAATATAATATAATATAATATAATATAATATAATATAATATAATATAATATAATATAATATAATATAATATAATATAATATAATATAATATAATATAATATAATATAATATAATATAATATAATATAATATAATATAATATAATATAATATAATATAATATAATATAATATAATATAATATAATATAATATAATATAATATAATATAATATAATATAATATAATATAATATAATATAATATAATATAATATAATATAATAATATCATGCTTATAATAGTGACCAAGCAGCGAAGGATGTCTTGAAGGTGAAAAGACAAAGAGTACCGTACAACAAGGACAAAGACATTAACTGGAACACGTTTCGCTCCGATTATCGCCACTGTGCAGTTCTTTACCAAGCAGTGGATGCTTTGGGCCTTGAAATGCTACAAAGGGGCGCCAAACGGGCCTTGGGGTGCATGTCCTGGATCTCTCAGCAAACGAGAGATTGATGACCTAGCCTCGAAGGTGCTACAAAGGTGCGCCAAACGGGCCTTGGGTGCATGTCGATGATCTCTCAGCAATGAGAGATTGATGACCAAGCCTCACCAGCCCTTGACACTGAGACATTATATGGAATGTACAAGTTAACGCTAGACTGTGCGCCAGAAACGTTTCACTTAAACGAAGATCAAACAGGTGGCGATGCAGATAAGGACATTGAGAGAGACGAGGAAGAGAAGAAGTCCAGGAAAAAGAAAAGCCACGCCAACAGACAGTGAGAGCGACTACGAACCTGTAAAGAAGGCAAAGGAGAAAACAGCAAGTGCCCTTACAACAGACAGCGAGAGCGATTTCCAAGCGCCCGTAAAGAAAACGAAAAAGAAAACAGCAAGTCCCCTGAAGAGCGATGACGAAGCGCCCGTAAAGAAAACGAAAAAGAAAGCAGCAAGACCCCTGAAGAGCGACAGCGAGCAGAAACGGGCCTTGGAGTGCATGTCGATGTTCTCTCAGCAATGAGAGATTGATGACCAAGCCTCAAGAGCACTTGACACTGGGACATTATATGGAATGCACAAGTTAACGCTAGACTGTTCGCCAGAAACGTTTCACTTAAACGAAGATCAAATAGGTGGCGATGCAGATAAGGACATTGAGAAAGACGAGGAAGAGAAGAAGTCCAGCAAAAGAAAAGCGATACCAACAGACAGTGAGAGCGAGTACGAACCTGTAAAGAAGGCAAAAGAGAAATCAGCAAGTGCCCTTACAACAGACAGCGAGAGCGATTTCTTAGCGCCCGTAAAGAAAGCGAAAAAGAAAACAGCAAGTCCCCTGAAGAGCAATGACGAAGCGCCCGTAAAGAAAACGAAAAAGAAAGCAGCAAGTCCACAAAAGAGCGACAGCGAGCAGAAGAAAAGAAGCCATCATAAGGAGAGGATGTGTAGGATAACAGGCTGCTTCTTTTACGGCTACAACCTTCAACGTGATATACAAATGCTCGTCAGGAAGGGCGGCATAGAAGGGGAAGACATTCCCCGTTTGACGTCGATGATTTGAGGCCAGTACGACGATTTTGAGATCTGGTGTGCTCTAAGTGAGATTTTGGGAAAACTTGCTCCTCACAGCCCCAAACGTGCGTTTTGTGCACGTTTCATAGAAATGCAGTTTTCGCTTTTTCGCGATGATTTGAGTCCATCATGATGATTTTGAGATCTGGTGAGCTAAAAAGTGAGATTTGGCAAAACTTGCTCCGCACGGCCCGAAACGTACGTTTTGTGCATTTTTCATAGAAATGCACTGTTTTCGGTTTCTGGCGATGATTTGAGGTCAGTACGACGATTTTGAGATCTGGTGAGATCAAAAGTGAGATTTTGCCAAAACTTGCTCCGCACGGCCCGAAACGTACGTTTGATGCATTTTTCATAGAAATAAACTGTTTTCTCCTTTTGGTGATGGTTTGAGGCGAGTACGAATATTTTGAGATCCAGTGTGTTCAAAAGTGAGATTTTGCCAAAACTTGCTCCGCACGGCCCGAAACGTACGTTTTGTGCATTTTTCATAGAAATGCACTGTTTTCGCTTTTTGGCGATGATTTGAGGTCAGTACGACGATTTTGAGATCTGCTGTGCTCAAAAGTGAGATTTTGCCAAAACGTGCGTTTTGTGCACTTTTTATAAATATGCACTGTTTCCGCTTTTTTGCGATGATTTGAGGTCAGTACGACGATTTTGAGATCTGGTGAGATCAAAAGTGAGATTTTGCCAAAACTTGCTCCGCACGGCCCGAAACGTACGTTTTGTGCATTTTTCATAGAAATGCACTGTTTTTGGTTTTAGGCGATGATTTTAGGTCAGTACGACGATTTTGAGATCCGGTGTGTTCAAAAGTGAGATTTTTCCAAAACGTGCT
Organism: Cladopsammia gracilis; assembly: GCA_022457155.1. NCBI lineage: Eukaryota > Metazoa > Cnidaria > Anthozoa > Scleractinia > Dendrophylliidae > Cladopsammia > Cladopsammia gracilis. The sequence goes on along the minus strand of JAJGOT010000768.1, from coordinate 99,239 downwards.
CGGCGCGACCCAAAACGTACGTTTTGTGCATTTTTCATAAAAAGGCACTGTTTGCGGTTTTTGGCGATGATTTGAGGTCAGTACGACGATTTTGAGATCTGGTGAGATCAAAAGTGAGATTTTGCCAAAACCTGCTCCGCGCGGCCCGAAACGTACGTTTTCTGCATTTTTCATAGAAATGCACTCTGTTCGCCTTTTGGTGATGGTTTGAGGCGAGTACGAACATTTGGAGATCCAGTGTGTTCAAAAGTGAGATTTTGCCAAAACTTGCTCCGCACGGCCCGAAACGTACGTTTGATGCATTTTTCATAGAAATGCACTGTTTTCGCCTTTTGGTGATGGTTTGAGGCGAGTACGAACATTTTGAGATGCAGTGGGTTCAAAAGTGAGATTTTGCCAAAACTTGCTCCGCACGGCCCGAATCGTACGTTTTGTGCATTTTTCATACAAATGCACTGTTTTCGCTTTTCGGCGATAATTTGAGGTCAGTACGACGATTTTGAGATCTGCTGTGCTCAAAAGTGAGATTTTGCCAAAACGTGCGTTTTGTGCACTTTTTACACATATTCACTGTTTCCGCTTTTTTGTGATGATTTGAGGTCAGTACGACGATTTTGAGATCTGGTGTGCTAAAAAGTGAGATTTTGCCAAAACTTGCTCCACACGGCCCGAAACGTACGTTTTGTGCATTTTTCATAGAAATGCACTGTTTTCGCCTTTTGGTGATGGTTTGAGGCGAGTACGAACATTTTGAGATCCAGTGTGTTCAAAAGTGAGATTTTGCCAAAACTTGCTCCGCACGGCCCGAAAGGTACGTTTTGTGCATTTTTGATAGAAATGCACTGTTTTCGCCTTTTGGTGATTGTTTGAGGCGAGTACGAACATTTTGAGATGCAGTGTGTTCAAAAGTGAGATTTTGCCAAAACTTGCTCCGCACGGCCGAAACGTACGTTTTGTGCATTTTTCATACAAATGCACTGTTTTCGCTTTTTGGCGATGATTTGAGGTCAGTATGACGATTTTGAGATCTGCTGTGCTCAAAAGTGAGATTTTGCCAAAACGTGCGTTTTGTGCACTTTTTATAGATATGCACTGTTTCCGCTTTTTGCGATAATTTGGGGTCGGTACGACGATTTTGAGATCTGGTGTGCTAAAAAGTGAGATTTTGCCAAAACTTGCTCCGCACGGCCCGAAACGTACGTTTTGTGCATTTTTCATAGAAATGCACTGTTTTCGGTTTTTGGCGATGATTTGAGGTCAGTACGACGATTTTGAGATCTGGTGTGCTGAATACTGAGATTTTGCCAAAACTTGCTCCGCACGGCCCCAAACGTACGTTTTGTGCATTTTCCATAGAAAAGCGCTGTTTTTTCTTTTTGGCGATGGTTTGAGGCGAGTATGAAGATTTTGAGATCCAGTGTGTTCAAAAGTGAGATTTTGCAAAAACTTGCGCCGCACGGCCCGAAACGTACGTTTTGTGCATTTTTCATAGAAATGCACTGTTTTCGGTGTTTGAGGTGCTTAGACGGGACGTCTTCTCCTGCATGTGTTTGTGGATGTGCGATATGAGTGCTAAATCGTAAGCAAAGTCCAGGTCTTCCAGTTGTGTCAAGAGGGTCCATATGATGCCTCGCGCTTGGTCTGCTGTTGTCTGTCTCATCACCCAGTCGATTGTCAAGTTGAAAAGCATCGCAGACATACAACAGCCTTGTATAACACCGGTCTTCACGCTGAAGCTGATCTCTCTGCTTCTTACCCTGCATGAGAAGATGCTTTAGAAGCTTTTGATGACAAGAACAATCGCCTGCGGTATTCCATATGCCCTGAGAATTCGCCATAGACTCTCTCGATGGATGCTATCAAAGGCTTTTTCAAAGTCTACAAAGTTGATGTACAGCTGTCTCTGCCATTCTGTGCACTGTTCGATGATGTTTCGCAGAGTGAATATTTGATCTGTGCACCCTCTTCCTGGTCGAAAACCAGCCTGCTCCTTTCGGAGTTGCTGGTCCACCGCGTCTGAAATTCGCTTGATGATGATTTTTGCGAGGATCTTGCTTGGAACAGACAGGAGGGTGATTCCTCTCCAGTTGTTACAGTTGCTCAGGGCTCCCTTTTTCGGGATCTTTACTATGACGCCTTCCGTCCAATCTTCTGGTAGTTGCTTCTCGTCCCAGATGGCTGTAAAGAGTGGCTGAAGAACTTGCGCTGCAAGGTCTGGCTCTGCCTTGAAGAGTTCTGCGTTGAGGCTGTCTTGACCAGGGGCCTTGCCGTTTTTGAGGGATCTGATGGCTGCCACAATTTCTTCTTTCTCAGGTGGCGCTGTATTTACATCCAGGTCTTTGGCCGGGTCCTGTACATCCGCTGTAACTGTTGGTGGTGGTGTGTTTAGAACTTCGCTGAAATGTTCTGCCCATCTCGCCTCTTGTTCCGCATCTGTTGTTAGTAGCCGTCCCTGTTTATCGGCGATGGGTGCGTCTGTAGATCCCCGGTACTTGCCGCTGACGAGCTTAGTGATTTTGTACACTCGTCCTTGTTCTCCTCTGGCAGCGGCCTCTTCTGCTTCCCTTGCAAGGCCTTCCATGTAGGCCCACTTGTTGGCCCTAGTCATTCTTTTCACTGTTTGATCAGCTTCCCTGTACTGTTGCTTGTACCTCTCTTTCAGCCTCTCTGACTTGGTCTCCAACACTCTCTTCTAAAGGGCTCTCATGTTCTCAATGGCTTTCCAGGTATCCATTGTTATCCACTCTTTCCTCATCTTTCGTCCTCTTCCTAAGCAAGCTTCACTTGTCTGTGTATAGGCTGATCTTATTTGCTTCCACGCGGTGTCGATTCCAACCGACTCTGTCTGGGTGCAGTTTTCAGCATCTGCCAAAACTTGGAACTTGTTCTTCAGCTTAAGGATGAAGGCATTCTTTATTTTAGGGTCGCGCAGCTTCTCCACGTCAAACTGCTGTTGTCTTGGTTTCTCAGGTCCATTCTTTCTCAGTTTCACTTTCAGAGTTGCAGTGACAAGGTGGTGATCACTGCCAACATCTGCTCCTCTTTTCACTCTAACGTCTTGCAGCGATCTTCTCCACACCCCATTAATCATCAGGTGGTCGATCTGATTCTTGTCTCTGCCGTTAGGTGAACACCAGGTAAGTTTATGATGTCTGGGTGTGCAAAGAGAGTCCCGCCAATGACAAGATCGTATGTCCAACAGCATTCAAGCAGTCTCTCTCCATTGTTGTTCATACTTCCACACCCTTTCTTACCCATGGCTCTCTCGTAGTTGGTGTTATCATTTCCAACTTAAGCATTCAAGTCTCCCATCACTATCTTCATTTCATGTCTAGGTATGTTCTCCAAAACTTGCTCCGCACGGCCCGAAACGTACGTTTTGTGCATTTTTCATATAAATGCACTGTTTTCGCTTTTTGGCGATGATTTGAGGCTAGTACCACGATTGTGACATCCGGTGTGCTCAAAAGTGAGGTTTTGCCAAAACTTGCTCCGCACGGCTCCAAACGTGCGTTTTGTGCATTTTTTATAGAAAAGCACTGTTTTTGCTTTTTGGCGATGGTTTGAGGCCAGTACCACGATTTTGACATCCGGTGTGTTCAAAAGTGAGATTTTGCCAAAACATGCTCTGAACGGCCCCAAACGTACGTTTTGTGTATTGTCATAGAAATGCACTGTTTTTGGTTTTTGGCGAAGATTTGAGGTCAGTACGACGATTTGGAGATCTGGTGTGCTCAAAAGTGAGGTTTTGCCAAAACTTGCTCCGCACGGCCCCAAACGTACGTTTTGTGCATTTTTCATAGAAAAGCACTGTTTTTGCTTTTTGGCGATGGTTTGAGGCGAGTATGAAGATTTTGAGATCAAGTGTGTTCAAAAGTGAGATTTTGCAAAAACTTGCTCCACACCGGCCCGAAAAGTACGTTTTGTGCATTTTTCATAGGAATTCACTGTTTTCGGTTTTTGGCGCTGATTTAAGGTCAGTACGACGATTTTGAGATCTGGTGCGCTCAAAAGTGAGATTTTGCCAAAACGTGCTCCGCACGGCCCAAAACGTGCGTTTTGTCCACTTTTCATAGAAATGCACTGTTTTCTCTTTTTGGCGACGATTTGAGGGCAGTACGACGATTTTGAGATCTGGTGTGCTCAAAAGTGAGGTTTTGCCAAAACTTGCTCCGCACGGCCCCAAACGTGCGTTTTGTGCATTTTTCATAGAAATGCATTGTTTTTGGTTTCTAGCGATGATTTGAGGTCAGTACGACGATTTTGAGATAAGAAAGGTGGCGTTGTGGCACCTAGAAAAATGGTTATAGACAATATTGAATGTTTACTAAATGAATTGGACCTTGTTGACGTTTGGAGAGTTAAAAATCCACAATCTAGAAGTTACACTTGGAGCCAAAAACCTCCACCGATTTTCTATCATTTAGATTACTGGCTTGATATCAAACAACTTACAGGATTTTGTAAATACAACAGGAAGCGAGAACTTATCAGACAAAAGGTGTATCGGGGATTGGATTAAGTATAATATTCGGAACCATGCTATTTTGTTCTCGAAAAAGAAAGCGAAAGAACTATCTGCAATGGAAAAAAACTTACAACAAGTATACGAGGAAGCAACTAAAAAATTCGAACAGGACCCTTCCGACTCTAACCTAAATACTCTAAATGAAGCAAAATGAACTCTAGAATTTTATTAGGAGAAAACAAGGGGTGTAATTATTCGCGCAAGGGCACGATGGCACCAGCATGGCGAGAGAAGTACAAAATATTTTATAAATTTAGAGAAGCGTATTCACGTCAAAAAACATATAAGAAAACTATTAATAAGTGGTGCCATTACATGTGATCCTTTTGGGATACTGAACGACCAAAAAACGTTTATACCATAGCTTGTACCAATCAAACGTAACAGATGAGGATAAAGAAAATGCAAACGAATTTTTAAATAATTTGAATATGCCAAGATTATCAGAAGAACAAAAACAATCTTGTGAAGACGAAATATTTGTTAAAGAAATTACAGCATAAAGATCGAACTCTCATTGAAAATTGGAGGCCAATCTCTCTTATTAATGTGGATGCAAAAATAATTTCAAAAGTGATTGCTTTAAGATTAAAGAAAGTTTTACCGAATATCATACATCATAATCAAACTGGTTATATTGAAGATCGCTGTATTGGTGAGACTATTCGATCAATTTTCGACTGAACAAGACTGAACAGGAAACATTATGTCACTTTCTCTTTTACTGTCGACATTCACATATGTTATGGAAAAATGTTGAACAGTATTATTTAACAATAACAAAGGAATTTCACGGGTTGCGTTTACGAGAGGTTATAATTGGAATAACGATGTCAAAATGTCCAGTGTTAAATGATCTGATATTAATTGGTAAATTGTATTTATGGGATTGCAGAAAGAAACAGGTACTTCCAAACATCGAAGGTTTCAAATTTAAAGTAAGAATTAAATACCAAGTTAAAAAATATATTTCCATTAAGAATAATAAACTAGAAACCTTTTATGAGAAATGGCCAAAAGACATTTACCCCCTTTAATTAAGTTCGTGTATATGCTTTTGTGTGTATGTTCGTGTGTCTTCTTGTTTTATCTTAGGGTGTACCGTAAATAACTGTCAATTTCTCTCTTATCAACATAATTAAGCATTAATACAAGCCTCATTCAGCAATTGCGCGGCTGTTTTTGGCTGTAATGTATATAATCTGTGAAATCTTGACAATTGTAAGTATGTCTGTTATGGCGGTTGTTTAAAATATTGTAATTTTTTTCTTTTTAAGTAGTTCTTTGTAATTAAAGTAAAAAAAGAAAAATAATAATAATAATGAAAACTGTTTTTTCTTTTTTGGCGATGATTTGAGGCCAGTACGACGATTTTGAGATCTGGCGTGCTCAAAAGTGAGATTTTGCCAAAACTTACTCCGCACGGCCCCAAACGTGCGTTTTGTGCACTTTTCATAGAAATGCCACTGTTTTCCAGATTTGGTGGTGATTTGAGGCCAGAACAACGATTTTCAGAGCTGGTGTGCTGAAAAGTGACATTTAGCCAAAACTTGCTCCGCACGGCAACAAACGTGGGATTTATGCACTTTTCATGGAAATGCCACTGTTTTCGCTTGGTGACGATTTGAGGCCATTACGACAATTTCGAGATCTGATGAGCTCAAAAGTGAGATTTTGCCAATATAGGCTCAGCACGGCTTCAAACGTGCGTTTTGTGCATTTTTCATAGAAATGGCACTGTTTTCACTTTTTGGCAATGATTTGAGGCCAATACGACGATTTTGAGATCTGGTGTGCTCAAAAGTGAGATTTAGCCAAAACTTGCTCCGCACGGAACAAAAGGTTGGATTTGTGCACTTTTCATGGAAATGCCAGTGTTTTCTCTTGGCGATTATTTGAGGCCAGTACGACGATTTCGAGGTCTGATGAGCTCAAAAGTGAGATTTTGCCAAAACGTGCTCCTCACGTCCCCAAACGTGCGTTTTGTGCACTGTTTTCACTTTTTGGCGATGATTTGAGGCCAATACGACGATTTTCAGATCTGGTGTGCTCTCAAGTTAGATTTAGCCAAAACTTGCTCCGCACGACCCAAACGTACAAATGCCACTGTTTTCGCTTTTTGTGGTGGATTTGAGGCCAGTACGACGATTTTGAGATCTGGTGTGAGGTAAAGTGAGATTCTGCAAAAATTTGCTCCACACGCACTTTTCATGGAAATCGCGATGTTTTCCCGATTTGGCGTAGATTTGAGAGCAGTACGACGATTTTCAGATGTGGTGTGCGGAAAAGTGAGATTTTAAAATATACAACTTCGTTGGACATAAAGATCCTGTAGTTCAAAACAAAAGTAGTAGTTTGAAGATGAAGCACATTGAAAGGATTGAAGTGGATTACCGTTTATCTTGAAATCAAAGTTGCCTTTGTTTGCTGGAGTGTCAATCGTGACATTTATCTGAAATCAAAATGCGTGCGTTATAACGGCTCTCTCTATTCTGTGCTGCTTTACTTCGTTGTATTTGCTTTGTTAATGTTTGTAAGATGGAAAAATATATTGTTTGTTTGTCATAACATATGTGACATTTGTTGGCTCCTAGGAAAAAATTACGGAGCTTCTTCGTCAATATTTCGGGCATTTTCGCTTTTTCGCCGTCGCACTTCGTGAATACTTTTCGTAAATGCATAGTAATGACACTGTCCCGCCGAAATGGCAAAATGTCGCTTAACTTCTTTCCACGTTATATCGCCAAATAGCACAAAATATACAACTTAGTTGGATAAAAAGATCCTATGGCACAAAATAAAAGTAGTAGTTTTGAGACAAAGCGCAGGATTCCAAGGATTGAAGTGGACTAAGATTTAGGTTGATATAAAAGTTGTCTTTGTTTGCTGTAGAGGCAGTGTCAATCATGACATTTGTCTGAAAATCAAAATGCGTGCGTTATAACGGCACCGTCTATTTTTAGCTGCTTTACCTCGTTGCATTTCCTTAGTTAATGTTTGTAAGATGCAAAAATTAATTGTTCGTTTGTCATAACTTATGAGACATTTGTTGGCTCCGAGGAGAAAAATTACGGAGGTTCGTCAATATGGCGGGCATTTCGGTCTTAGCCGTCGAACTGTGTGAATACTCCTCGTAAAAGCATATTGATGTCAAGAAGCTGTACACAGCTTGAACTCGTGGCGCCTTTAACTCATTGCAGCATTCATTCCCAAGTGATTTGAGTGCTTTTACCGAGAAACATAAGCTTAAAGTTATATCTTATCAAAGGCTCCTAAGAGCCAACCCGAGAGGAAGAAATGCTAACGCGTAACGCGTAACGCAATATTGCCGTAAGCTTTAATACGTTTTCACACTGACACAGTTCGATATATATATATTTTTTTAAATTAAACGTAAGGATTTTTGATGAACGAAAAAAAAAAGTACATCACTTTCATAATGGCCAGTTCGAAAAAAGAAGAAAAAAAGGAAAAAAAAAAAGAAAAAAAAGAGGACTTGATGGAGATTCGAACTCAGGCCGTCCGGGACTAAGCCACAAACTCAATCACTGCGCTGTCCAAGAGCACATACTACCTACGAACTAAATTTTATTATTTTAAGCTAGATACGCATCAGAACGCGTGTTTAGGTTGCAAAATCCTTTTAGATCGATTTTAATGTTGCACTAAAAACTCCAAATGCGAAACATCTGTAAGCTTATTGTTGTCTATATTCGTTTGCATCAAATTAATTATTGTTATCGTTGGATTCACGTTGAATTCCTGTTACGAAACGTGTTCGTAACAAAGCATTTGCTCACTAAGTTTACAGCTGATGGAAGGAGCGAGTGAGTGAGAGAATGAATTTTATTTAAACACCCTTGCCGATAACCTGTTCATCATGCTTTCACGTATACACGGGTTTAAAAGTAAGACTACACTGCATTCACTAGATTCAGTAGCTGACACTTAAGCTCGACCCAGAGCTCGATCGCTAAGCAAATGGCAAGTTTAATATATAAAACACAGAACATGCCAGAGCAAAAATCCCACAGGAATAAGCGGCGAACACAATATCAAACGGTCCTATTCATCCATGAACGCCTTGAATTGTCTTGAAAGTGTGCAGTTGTACGCAGTAGTTCTTTATCTTGCTTCTCGAGTACACAAACGGAGAGATTTTACGATATGTATTTCATGGCCGAAAGCCATATAGTCGTCTATATAGACTTACATATGCGTGCATAAATTTGCATGCGCTGATGTGACACGAAAAAAAACAAGAAAAGTCAACGCCGGATTTATAACTCGTGTGCTTCGCCACGAGTAATAATGTCTCGCCGAAATGGCAAATTGTGGCTTCGCTTATTTCCACTTTATATCGCCAAATGGCACAAAATATAAAACTTGGTTGGATAAAAAGATCCTATAGTACAAACCAAAAGTAATAGTTTGGAGATAAAGCGCAGGATTGCAAGGATTGAAGTGGATTACAGTTTATCTGGAAATCAAAGTTGCCTTTGTTTGCTGGAGAGGCAGTGTCAATCGTGACATTTATCTGAAATCAAAATGTGTGCGTTATAACGGCTCAGTCTATTTTGAAGCGCTTTACTTAGTTGCATTTGCTTAGCTAATGTTTGTTAGATGGAAAAATAAATTGTTTGTTTGTCATAACTTCTAAGACATTTGTTTGCTGCTAGGAGAAAAATTACGGAGTCTCTTCGTCAATATTTCGGGCATTTTTGCTCTTAGCCGTCGCACTTCGTGAATACTCCTTGTAAAAGCATATTACGTTCCATTTGCTTAGTAAATGTTTGTAAGATGGAAAAATAAATTGCTTGTTTGTCATTAGTTGGCTCCTAGGAGAAAAATTACGAATCCTCTTCGTCAATATTTCGGGCCTTTTCGCTTTTTCGCCCTCGCACTTCGTGAATACTCTTCGTAAATGCATACTAATGACACTGTTTTGCCGAAATGACAAAATGTCGCTTACCTTATTTCCACGTTATATCGCGAAATGGCACAAAATATACAACTTGGTTGGATAAAAAGATCCTACAGTATAAAATAAAAAGTAGTAGTTTAGAGATAAAGCGCAGCATTGCATGGATTGAAGTGGATTACAGTTTAGCTTGATATCAAAGTTGCCTTTGTTTGCTGGTGAGGCAGTGTCAATCTTGACATTTATCTGAAATAAAAATGCGTGCGTTATAACGGCTCAGTCTATCTTGAGTTGCTTTACTTCGTTGCATTTGCCTAGTCAATCTTTGTAAGATAGAAAACTAAATTGTTTGTTTGTCATAACCTATGAGACATTTGTTGGCTGGTAGGACAAAAATTACGGAGCCTCTTCGTCAATATATCGGGCATTTTCGGTTTTAGCCGTCGAACTTCGTGAATACTCTTCGTAAATGCATACTAATGACACTGTTCCGCCGAAATGACAAAATGTCGCTTAGCTTATTTCCACGTGATAACGCCAAACGGCACAAAATATACAACTTGGTTGGATAAAAATATCCTATAGCACAAAATAAAAGTAGTAGTTTGGAGACAAAGCGCAGGATTACAAGGATTAAAGTGGATTAAGATTTAGGTTGATAGAAAAGTTGTCTTGCTTTGCTGGAGAGGCAGTGTCACTCTCTACATTTATCTGAAATCAAACTGCGTGCGCTATAACGGCTCAGTCTATTTTTAGCTGCTTTACTTCGTTGTATTTGCTTAGCTAATGTTTGAAAGATGGAAAAGTGAATTGTTTGTTTATCATAACTTATGAGACATTTAATGGCTCCCAGGAGAAAAATTGCGGAGTCTCTTCGGGCATTTTCGGTTTTAGCCGTGGCACGGCGTGAATACTCTTCGTAAATGCATAGTCATGACACTCTCCCGCCGAAATGGTAAAATGTCGTTTAACCTTTTTTCACGTTATATCGCCAAATGGCACAAAATAAACAACTTAGTTGGATAAAAAGATCCTATAGCACAAAATAAAAGTAGTAGTTTGGAGACAAAGCGCAAGATTCCAAGGATTGAAGTGGATTAAGATTTAGGTTGACATAAAAGTTGTCTTTGTTTTCTGTAGAGGCAGTGTCAATCGTGACATTTATCTGAAATCAAAATGCGTGCGTTATAACGGCTCAAACTATTTTTAGCTGCTTAACTTCGTTCCATTTGCTTAATCAATGTTTGTAAGATAGAAAGCTAAAAGGTTTGCTTGTCATAACTTATGAGTCATTTGTTGGCTCCTAGGACAAAAATTACGGAGCGTCTGATCTTCGTAAATATTTCGAGCATTTTCGGTTTTGGCCGTCGCACTTCGTGAATACTCTTCGTAAATGAATACTGATGAGACTGTCCCACCGAAATGTGTCACGGAGAGCTTTCTCCATGAATAAGGGAACAGTCACGCTTTAGTAACGCGAGACCCCTCGAGGGATTCCCGGTAACACGTGTAAGCCTAAGCGAAATAAAGTCGCCATGTTGAAATGTTGCAGAATGTTGTTGTCTTCACTCGCCCATCGCGACATGGTAGCAGAGCGAGCGGATTGAAAAAGAAAGACAAAACAAGAGACAAAGAAAGTGATAGAGGTTTATTGAAGTCACTTACATCAACATCAGCCGAATTATTCTTTCCTCGAAGCCGTCGACAGCAACATTAGCCTCGAATCAGCCGAATTTATACCTTGAAGCCTTTGAAATCGAAACCTTCGCAGAGATGTCAGCCGACTTGGGCGCGATTAAAAGACTGATCGGTCCAAGAAAAAGACACGTAAGTCTTAACGTGGAAGCAGCAAAAGAAATCAAACAGCGACCTATCGATGGTGATCTGGAACAACTCCTTGACGAAACACGTGAAAAACGAGATCAGTTGCAACTACATTTAGGTGTTTATCAAAACCTCCGTACTCAGCTTGAAGAAACCGCTAAAACCGCAGGAAAAAGGGAGTACGACAAAGTGATGGAAGATTATGATGATTATGCCGACCTTACACTAGAAGCCGAACAACTCGTTGTGGGACTTTCCTCGAGAATGGAAATGATCAAGGATAGAATGGAATTTAAGCTCAGACGAGGCAGTGTGAAAGTAAACATTGAGCTGGAGGAGAAGATGCTGGAAATCGAGCGACAAAAGGCCGAGATTGAACACCGAAAGTTACAAATTGAAGCAGAGAGACTTAACCTGGAAAAAGAAAAACTGAAGAAGAAACTTGAAGTAGAAACCGCGAAACAAGGTACGAAAAGTAACACTGTAAAATTACCGAAGCTCGATTTCAATAAATTTAGTGGGGAGCTACTGAAGTGGCAGGAATTCTGGGATTCATTTGACTCTGCAATACACTCCAATGCCTCACTCAGCCCAGTGGAAAAAATGAATTACCTAAGAGCTAAATTAGAGGGAGAAGCTGCAGAAGTAATTTCAGGGTTAACCTTGACAAATGCTAACTATGAGGAAGCAATCAGACTATTGCAAAAACGCTTTGGTCAAAATGAAATCATCATCAATGCTCATTATACTAGTCTCATGGATCTGCCTGCTTCCTCAAGCCTTACATCAGCCTTACGGTCAAGCTATGACTCAATAGAGAAACACCTCAGATCATTACAAGCCCTGGGAGAGGATGTAAACACAAAAATGCTTGTATCCCTTATCATGACGAAACTGCCCAAAGATGTGATAACTCACCTGACTGACCAAAAAGAGGATGATCAAGAATGGACAGTGCAGCTATTGAGAGATAAGTTACATAGATTCATAACAAACAGGGAAAATGCTGAGCGACAATGTGGCACCAAAGATGACAGTAAACACCCTATCGGAGGCATGTGGCCCACATCTGAGGATAAAGAAGGGAAAACTACTACTGAAGCACTGTTCTCTGTTACCAAGCCTCCCAAAGATCAGAAAGTCAGAAGAAGAGATATCTGTATCTACTGTCAAGGCAAACACTGGAGCGACGAATGTAAAAAGTATGTTACTGTGGCAGCAAGAAAAGAAAACATAAAGGGACAATGTTTCATTTGCCTTAAACCAGGCCATCATCAGAAGGATTGCAAAACCAATAAAGTGTGTGTTCACTGTCAACAGAAGAATAAACACCACAGAAGTCTCTGCATCAACAAATTCCAAGAGAAACCTGCAGAAGGTGCAAATGTAGTGACTGAAACCATACCCACCGTCACAGGAAATTCATTACTAGCCTCGCATGAGCAAGTTCTGATGCAAACGGCCACAGCAGAAGTTGAAAATCTAGAAAAGTCAAGAAAACAGACCATCAGATTGCTTTTGGATACTGGTAGTCAAAGAACATACATCACTGAACAGTTAGCAGAAAAACTTCAGTTGCCAATTAAGGGATCTGAGACCCTGACAGTCTACACATTCAGCACATCCAAACCCAGACAGATGCAAACTCCTGTTACCGAACTCAGACTGTTGACGAAAGATGGATCATCCCTTCATTTGAGAGTGAATGTGGTACCAAAGATAACTGGTACTTTGCAAAGAGCATGCTTTGACACGAAAATTGAACACCTTCTTAAGGACATTCTTCTTGCTGACTCAATCCCTACTTCAAAAGAAACTGCTAGTATAGAGCTACTGCTTGGAAATGATTATTACTGTGACATTTTCTCTGGTGATATACCAATGAAACAAGTTATTCCAGGATTAAACCTCATGGCATCCAAGTTGGGATGGATTCTCACAGGCAGAGTTAAGTGTCAAGAAGCTCAATCTGCCCCTTCAGTGTCAATGCTCACATACACATCCAGTCCAGTCAGTGCACATCTTGCTGCTCAGTTTAATGCCCAGCAACTACCAACCGAACAGAAACCACAACTGGAAGATTTCTGGAAACTTGAGACACTTGGAATCAGTGAGCCTGTGAGTGTAAATGACGATGACAAAGCCCTGCAGAAATTTAATGACACTGTCAGATTTGAAGATGGACGTTACCAGGTAACCTGGCCCTGGAAGGAAGAATGTCCTAAGTTACCAACCAATTATGAACTGACAATGGGAAGGCTGAGATCCCTTGTCAATAGACTTGCGAAAAACCCGGAACATCTGACAAAATATGACGCCGTAATCCAGGACCAGCTACACAAGGGCATTGTTGAAATTGTACCTGATGAAGAATCTGCAAACACATTAAAGCACTACATCCCACACCATGAGATTGTGGCACCCGAGAAGGCCACAACAAAGATACGCATTGTCTTTGATGCTTCAGCCAAAACCAGAAAAGGAAGTCAAAGCCTAAATGAAAGCCTACACCGTGGTCCAATAATACTGGAAGATTTGTGTGGACTCCTGATGAGGTTCAGACTTAACAAAGTGGCACTGATTGCTGACGTCGAAAAAGCATTTCATCAAGTGGGACTTCAACCTGAAGACAGAGATGTAACACGATTTCTCTGGTTAAAAGATGCCACAAAGCCCACCCTAGAAAACAATGTCCAGGTTCTGAGATTCACCCGAGTTCCGTTCGGAATGATATCAAGTCCATTCCTGCTGGCTGCAACAGTCAAGTATCATCTGAACAAAGGAAATACCCCAGTAGCCAAGAACATTTCAGACAACATGTACGTGGACAACATGGTTACAGGAGTTGCCACATCAGAACAAGCAGTCGAATTCTACAAAGAAGCTAAGTCTCTTTTCCAGTCTTCATCGATGAATCTCCGTGAGTGGGCATCAAACTCTAAAGAGTTCCTTCAGAACATCCCAGA